>BHDV01065707.1:3815-22073 GCA_005406045.1 Adoxophyes honmai
TGACGCATTATGTCTTAAATGTGAAATAGGCATTGCCGACTTGTTTTGTAAACTCTGTGCCAGATTAATGCCTACATTAACAAAATAATCATTTACGCTGTTTGCTGACGTTAGTTGCGACGTGTGCAGTTGTAGTAACCTTGAAGATGATTCATGCTGCTTTGTCGTATGAGTTACATTTTTTATAAACTGCCATATTTTTTTGCTGTTTTTACCAGCTTTTTCTAATTGATTTTTGTCGTAATCGCTTTTAATTTTCTTAAGTAGATTGTTACAAAAATTCCTGTATCTTTTGTATGAAATTTGTAAAATCACATTATCAGGGTTCAATTTTGCTTTTTTGTGTAATTTGTCTCTATGCCTCATACATCGAATAAGACCCGGGGTAATCCAGGGCTTAATGTTATATTTTTTGTTACTGAGCCGAATGGATTCTGAATTTTTTATAATTGAGTGGTGAATATAATTTATTAGATTCGACATGCAAATATCCGCGTCATCAGAAAGGTAAACGGGGTCATACTTAAGTCTGCATAAATCCTCTTCAAGTTTGTTAAAATTTATTTTAGAAATTAGTTTTGTGCTACTTTTACAAGGTTGTTTACAATCCAAGGTAAGTAGGGCAGCATTGTGATCGGTTATTGATGAGTTAGTAACAAGCGCAATTGACGGGAGATTGGTCTTAAGGAAGATATGATCCAAGCAGGACCCGCTTTGATGGGTAGGAAACGTGTGCGCGGGGAGTAAGCCATGGAAAGCACATACATGAAGGTAATTCTGGGCAGCAGAGTCGCCGCTGTCTGGTGTTATGTTAATGTTTATATCTCCAATTATTATTACATTTTTAAAATTAGATATGTGTTCTAATGTTGAATTTAGAGTTTCAACAAAGACATCGCTATTTCTAAAAGATGGGGGTCTGTATAAAGCTAGTATTGCAAATTCTGACCCAATTTTAATTAGAAGTCTATTACATTCTGAAATATTAGGTTCCTCAACGATGATGTTTAAGTCACTTCTAGCATAAATCACTATCCCGTCATTCTGGTTGTAAGTTATATTAGAATTGTATAAGGTATAACCGGGCATCTTTGGCATGTGACTATGTTTGCCTATCCAACATTCAGTTAACACAATAATGTCGCAATTAAAATTTAATCTATGTAAGAAAGTATTGAAATTGTTGAAATTCTTAAAAATACTGCGTATGTTTTGTGTAACAATAGTAAGCGGGTCGCTGAAGGAAAATAGGTATTGCTTGCAATGTTCAACTTCACATGTCGCTGATTCAGACACAGAAAAATCATCTAGGTCAGAGATCAATTCGATACTCATTTTGTTATTAATAAACTGTGTAACTAAAAGATCTAAAAAAAATACAAGATAGGCGGCGCTCTTAGGCGCCATCATAATCTATAGTGTTTATGTACCTTTTTTCGGCCATTTTCTTAGCTGGACACTCAAGACTACCAGTGTTGTGGTTGTGCGGCTTTTTAAATTTGAAACATGTGGCACACTTCGCTGGTTCGGCTTTTTTTGTGCACTCTTTGATAGGGTGACCTACCTCTCCGCAGTGGCCGCAGGTAACGACCTCCTCCCGGCATGATTTGGCCGCATGGCCATATAGTTGACACTTGAAGCATCTCGTCACTATAGTAAAATCCCTAACTGGGCACGAAGACCAGTTTATAAAGATCCTCTCTTGTGTAATCAAGGCCTTCCTGATTAGCGCTGGCACTTCAAGTACGTAATTGCAGGTCTGCGAATCTCTCTTTCCAGATTTGTGGCTCAATTTTACGGAGGACAAAAAGCTATCGATGGTCAAATCCTGTATTTTATCGGCAATGTTCTGGTGGAAAATGCTGTAAAAGACCTCTGATTCCTGCATCGATGTGGGCACCCCGATGACAACAATCCTCGGTCTTCTCTTTTGCGGGTCATCCACAGTAAGTCCGAAGGTTGAGAGCTGTTTGGACTGCTTAAGCTTCTCAATATCTTCTTTTGTGTCCGTACTAATGATGACGCCACCGTTCTTTGTTTTTCGCAGGCCTCTTACTTGTAGCTTCATTTCTTCAGGTCGGATGATTTTCTGGACAAGGGCTTTTGTGTCATCGCTCGACTTAGATTTATCCTGCTGGTAAATAGCAATCGAGTTTTGGCTAGTCGTTGGGATAAATTGATTGGGACCTTTTTTTATAATTTCGGCATAGGAAATATTTGCTGGCACAGGTTTTGAGGTTTCCACGACACAGGCTTTAAGGTCTCTTATCTGATCAATAAGGTCTTGTTTTTCTTCATTGACTAGAGCGGCATTGTGCATCTGTATGGTCTTGTGAGCCAGGGATTGATATTCTATCGCCACTTGAGATGCTCCGTGACCCACTTTACGGCAAAGGTTGTTGATCTTCACCTTCTGCTCCATGTTTAATTTTCCCTCATTGGTGATGTTGCACACCTCACTTAAGGCCTCTTGGATGTTGTTCAGCCATCTCTGGATTTCCGCTGACCTAACTATACTAGGTAGAGTATTTTCCTGTCTGTCCGGCGCACGGGGAGCCGGCTCAGGGGTGGGCGGCGGGCTGCGTGGCGTTAACCCACTCCGATTAAAGGGACTCTCAGTCATTTTAACATTTGAGTTTAACACTAAATCATAACTGTTTACTCAGTCCTAAATGACCCAGATAAACGTCGCGTACGCGTTGTGCAGAGTCAGGTCACGATTCTGCGAGTGATCAAATATTTGTTATTTATAATTAGATGGGCACGTCCGATCACTACAACGGATACAATAATACGATACACTACAACGGATACAATGATAAGTTATGGACGGTTTAAGCTGACAAGCACCAGTGATGGACACTTCATTCATAATTTAAAGTCTATAGAGTTGTGAATTGATTGTTGTAAAACAAATGACTTTTCCTTAGTGGGTAGTAAATAAGAGTCATTGTCCATTACTGGTTCTATGTCCATTACTGGTGCGGTCACCCTAGGTGAAAAAATGGGGGCGCTAAAAATAATTAATTCTCAAAGTGGGAGGTAGAAAAAATAAGTTTGGGAACCTCTGCTCTATTTCAATAAATTTTCACCACTGACAACAAAGTGTGATTATGAAATTGCTTAAATTATCATTTCAATTTATAGAACAAAGTTGAATTTCAAAAATAGTTTGAGAAATTTGATCACTCTCTTTTTTGACAATACCTTTGAAATGTTAGTTTGGATTGGGAAATGATAAGACTTCTACAAATAAATTTACCTCTCAGTAATGTTCACTGGATAAACAATCTGACAGTGGTCCGGAATTCATAATAAAAATGCTTCCACCCATTCCCAGATAACTTACATACAAAAAGTAGAGGAATGAACTAGATTTCAATACTGCACTCTGACTGTTCACTCACTGCACTGCTGATTTTGACTAAACTTATTGATGCACAAACATATAAATGTTTTTGTAAGAAAGTTGTGATAAAACAGTTAAAGGTGTAATAGTTATGCAGTTTGAACTGTCAAGAGGATAGTATGTTGAGGATGATATGTCAGTAATTGTTTGTAATATTGTGCAGGCAAAGAAGAATACATCAGAACTGGTGACATTTACGTGTGGCAGTTGCTATGGAGCTGCTTTCAATGAATCTCAGTAAGCATTACTTTTTTTACTAAAATAATTATGAGAAAGAGGCACTTACATTATAATTATTTTTATTTTTTAGATGTTGTAACACCTGTGATGATGTAAAAGAAGCATACAAACTGAGACGTTGGGCACTCCCTGATTTGGCCACAATTGAACAATGTAAAGATGATGAGTCGGTTGAAAAGGCACATAATGCTCTCAAAGAAGGTTGCCAAATATATGGCTATATGGAAGTCAACCGGGTATGAACTTATAACTTTCTTTTCTACCTGTTATTGTGTTTTTTAAACTTTTCTATCTATAGCAATTATACATGTTGCCACCCAATTATGCATGACCAAAGCCCCTCTCATTTTCCAAATTGTTAGTTGCCTAACCAGTCGAATCAGCTGTTTCTTTAGAAATAGCTAATAATAATAATTTTATTTAGGTATTGATTATGATATGACAAAACATTTCTCAACATGCAAGCTGATTCAGTCAGAATTGTGATAATAAATGGAAATCCATTTTTGTAGCAATATTTTACTATGGCTTTTCAGGGATAGTCTACATTATGTATTTTTCTACACCAGTCAGGGTACTATTCTTGTTTATTGATGGCATAAGGCTTGTCTGTGTAAAAAATAAAAAGTAATTTTCCCACAATAGGTACTATTACTTAGCCTTGAATATTATGGATCATAGTATACCATTTACCTACCTGTTATAAATCTTTCATCTGCTTTTTAAACCTAAAATTATGTTTTGGTTGTGGTTTGTGTAAATGTAATTGTGTTCTGTCTAACCCACTTGGGGATACAGGCATGATTGTATTACTACTAGCTACATATACTATTACTTCTTTTCCTACATGTTCTATAAAAAAAAAAACTTCAAATCTCATCAGCTTCTTTTTTAGGTTGGTGGAAGTTTCCACATAGCCCCAGGCAAGAGTTTTACAATCAACCATGTTCATGTACATGATGTGCAGCCATATTCCTCATCAGTTTTCAATACAACACATATCATTCAGCATTTATCTTTTGGAACTGATATTAAAAGTGCTAACACTGCACCATTAGATGGAGTCAAAGGCTTAGCCAAGGAAGGTAAGAATAACTGCCTAGTAAGAGTTCATATTTTTATTTACTAGTACAATCATCGCAAGTTTAACATCTTTACTTGTCAACCCAAACAAATCAGTCTGTAAATAACAGCCAGTTACCTCTTCACAGGACAAGGTTTTTCATGAATCACACTTTTATTTATTAGTGATATTAAAAAATTGGGTATTAGTCAAATATTTTATAAAATAAAAACGTAATATTATGTTTTCTAGCTAAATTTAACAACCAAGTCTCATTTCTGAAAAAAAAAAACAATCTGTCTTTCTCTATATATCAAAACATTAAGATAACTAAACTTTCACTTCTGGGATAGCACTTTTCCTAGAAACAAAATGCAATTGTGGTGAAACTACAAGTTTTTATAGTTTTTGAGCTCAATCAAACTACTCTCACTCAAAGTAAATTTTAAACATTTACAAACTTAATTATTATGTATTAAGATGAATGTATCAATAAATGTTACTACTAGTTAATATATACAAAAAGTAACCATCTGATTCAACAGCGTATTCCAGTGCCAATTGCCATAAAAGTTCCGAATGTTCCACCTCCTTGAAGCATTACTTTGCCGACCGAGTGCACTAACTCTCGACCTCTTGCACCATACCTGCAACCGAAAAATATTTACAAACGCGCTATAGATTACTGTTCCTTATAGAATAAACAGATTGTTGTTAAGACAAACAATTATGTAAATACTAACCTCAACGCCGTAAAACCACCAAAAAGTCCGCCACTAGCCATTCCGACACAAAATCCAATCATGAAGCCCATCTTCATCTTATCGAAACAAGTAGGCCCTTGGTTTTGGTACATGCCCCCCGGTACAGGCATTGTGATAGCAATTTATCTCCAAAATCACAAATAAAATTAGATCGTCCTAAAAGAATTTGTGCTCTTTTCTTACAGTCTGACAGATAGATAACAGCTGAAAAGCTGTCAATAGCAGTGTTGCCAACTATATTTTTACGAGCCCACCAGATGTGGCCTTGTAAACCACCAGAAACCACTAAAACTTCTGTAGATAAACCAAAGCATGAAGGCGTAAAAAAAACTGACTTACAGCAGTATTTAAATAGTAATTAATTGTTTTTTGATCTTTACAAACAGGTGAAACTGATCCAAGTACTATGATATTAACTAAAGATGATCAGAAATTTATGAAATGTGTTAGTGGTTAAACTCTTAACCTTTTGAACGCCAAGAGCCACTATAGTGGTCGAGTGCTGTCGTGCCCACCACGCCAACGACCACTAAAAGGGTCGGAGTGACAGTGCACTTTGATAATGAATAAAATCATTTGTGAACTGCTTTTCTTTATATCTACTGGCTTAAACGGAACATCAATTCATATTCTGTTCCTTAAAAGAATTAACGAATGCTTGGACAGGTCAAAATGTGAAAATTTCGGGATTATTCTTCGGATATAATTTGACACAATAATGTCAGTGTCTCATACGCCAATAGCCACTAAAGTGGTCATTAGAGCTGTTGCCGAATCTGTTTCAGTTACATTTGACTATTAATTGTGAAAATATTGTTACGAAGTTGTCTTTTCCAATATTTGTAATCCTAGTCTACTTTATAACATTCTATCATCGTTTTTGTCGTGTAGTATCGGGATAGAATAACAACTCTCGACCGTGGATGTCGTAAGAGGCAACTACGGAAATAGATTTAGTTATGCTTTAGGCTACAGGCTAGCAATCTGTCACTATTCTACCTCTTCTATCTTTGCAAACCTTAAACTACGCTAGAAGTGGCTGCGAAGCGTCATATAGTCATAATAATGGTTTGGTCTGTGTCACGTTTCTTGTGCTCTGCCAACCCTATTCGGGAACACAGACGTGATTGTACCTATATGTATGTATGTAAATCATCGTCTCAGCATAAAAACATACTGAAACAAAATTTAAGTTTACGATATACTTACTGACATTGATATTTCGATATAAAAAATGTATCTGTATAGCGTAAAAGTCACATCTCTATGATCGCGGGAAATCATAGTTCCTTGTACGCCAACGACCACTTTAGTGGCTAGCCTATGACGTCATTGACGGTAAATACTCTGTACTAGTGATGGCGTAGGGATGAACAAAAAGAAACAAAATTCGTAAATTGGACCTTTCCATTGACTTTTCCTGACCGGTTTTGTTACGTATGAGATTCACTATATTTTTTTAAAACAGTATACAAAGCTAAAAGCAAGATATACTCGTATACCGGCAAGTTATTATGAGGGAATGCCGTGAGTGGCAGTTATCTGCATCTTGTTCTTAGTTTTCGAGCTTGCGTCAATAACTTGCAGGAGTTGCAGGTATAAATTCGGCTTTACATAGAGGCGTCAAAACTTCTTACAAGAAGTACTTAATGAAACCTTATCAACACAATTGTATATCATTCTGATTGTGAGCTATTAGGACCTTACCCATGAAATTGGCGTTTTGTACATACTGCAGAAGAAATAATTCGTATTTTGGAAAGCGGCTACTCATTCTCGTACTACGATTACCGAGG
Source organism: Adoxophyes honmai (assembly GCA_005406045.1). Taxonomy (NCBI): domain Eukaryota; kingdom Metazoa; phylum Arthropoda; class Insecta; order Lepidoptera; family Tortricidae; genus Adoxophyes; species Adoxophyes honmai. The sequence continues at coordinate 11,088 of BHDV01065707.1, forward strand.
CTAGTCTTAGAGGCTAGTAAATTTTATCGATAAATGTTTTGCACTGCACTATGAGATTCGTCATTTTTGATAACGCCACGGCTGTTGGCGTGTGAGTGATCACTTCATTCAAATATGAAAGCGTTCAAAAGGTTAACTTACCACTAACTGAACTGAAAGAATCTATTCCACTAAAAAATCCATTAGCCACTAAAACTAATATTTTCCCGCTAAAACATGTCCAAACCACCAGATCTAGTGGAAAATCCACTAAGTTGGCAACACTGGTCAATAGTGTCAGTAACGTTTTTTTTCTGTCGTCCGTGTTGGGCATAGGAATCAAACCCACAGAGCCAATGCTTTTTCATAATTCTAATTGTATCAGTTTCCCTAATTTTAACACCAAAATTTATTATTTACAGGTGCAGTGATGTTTCAATACTATATAAAGATTGTACCAACTGTGTATGTAAAACTTGACAATACAGTTCTTTACACTAATCAATTTTCGGTAACCAGACACCAAAAGTCGGTTTCCAATATAAATTCGGAATCTGGTATGCCAGGTGCATTCTTTAGCTATGAATTGTCACCTTTGATGGTCAAATACACAGAAAAGGAAAGGTAATTCTACTTTTTACACTACAACAAATACAAAATTTTAGTTATTATTATTAAGGTCAGACTACACCACAGCGTAAAATACCGTCACTGGTTACGCAGTTATGCACTGCAGTCTCGACAAAAATATTTGCACTTAAATTTTAGACTATTTTGATTTAATTCGTTATTTTCTATTTTTCAGATCTATTGGCCATTTTGCAACTAACATCTGTGCAATTGTTGGTGGAGTTTTTACAGTAGCAGGAATATTCGATTCTCTTTTATACCATTCAGTTAATGCATTCCAAAACAAAATATTACTAGGAAAAACTGGTTAATTGTTTATTTTTATCTATAAGGTTTTAAGAAATAAATTATAATCACTGACATTACATTTTGCGCATTGATTACAAAACTCTATATCAGTTCCTTCCACTAAACTTTTGATTGGTACATAATTTTCCTTCTTAGGGTCATATTGAGCTCTTCCAAGCATAGTTAAAAATAAATGCCGTTGTTTTATTCTAAAATTCCTACTCAGCAACACTTCAGGTTCTTCTAAAATTCTCTGATGAGGTATTAGCATTACATTGTGTATGTAATTAAACCTCTCCAATAATGTTTTTTGACCTGCAATTTAAAAGAAAAATATATTAATTTCAACAAAATTAAAAATATATAATTTTCAGCTCTTAAAACTTACTCAGCATGTAAAGTTTTGGTTTCTGCAAGACCAACTGTTTTAGTTCCTCTTCATTAAATCCCATCTCTTCTTTCAATGCAAATATGTTTGTGTTTATGTGATGGAGATTGTATGTTATTAGTTTGGGTTGTTTGGTGGAGAGATGTCTGACCTCTTTTCCATTTAGATTAAACTTTTCTTGATAAAAACCTAATCTTCGATCTATCCTCGTAGTGCTGGAAAAATATAGTAAATTCACAAGTTATTTGTATTGTTAAATACATACATACATACATATCCTCACGCCTGTATTCCCAAGAGGGGTAGGCAGAGCACATGAATTCAAAAATTCAGTACCAGATGGTTAAACGTGATATGTCTTACTTGATGTGGTGGTTGTTAAATACCTACTTAAATTAAAGGAATTAACTGGCCTCAAGCAAAACTGTGAGTTATATGCAGTTTTTTTTTCGTTTAGGCATTCAAAAGGTTTATGTGAAGTTAGTACTCAGCTACTGACAAGCAGTTCCGTAACAATAGTAGAGAATACCTACAAAGGTACTTAAAAAAAGGTAAACAAACAAAGTCAACCCGACAAAGTCAAAAATCACATAAGGTATGTGTAGCTACATTAAATACAACACTTTCTATTTTAGTCATATTACAAGGTGAATGTAATGCTACATGCTACATTAAATACGACACTTTCTATTTTAGTCGCATTACAAGGTGAATGTAACTGCATATGTAGTATTTGACTTTGTCAAATTAGTTTTTTTTTTTTTAAATACCTAAAAGTCTCTACTATAGGGCACCAGTAGTCCCCAGGCATGTAGCGCAGAAACGACAAGACCAGTATCTAGTTTTAATTCATGCATTTTTAAAAGGCACAGTTTTTAAACCTCAACCAGGTGCATAAAAGGGTAGTTACTGCACTGCTGACAAGAGATTAAGATAAAAAGATAAATATTTTGAAATGGGACTGTTGGCTGACAGTATTTAATTATTAGGACAGGACTGTCTTGCTTAAACTTGCTAATGCACGTACATACCTAAACATCAGCCAAAACGGATTCTTTGTGATAATATGTTTTATTTGTATATTCGAGAAACACTTTGATTCTAAATAATTTACTCTCACTTGTAGGTCCTCTAGTGATTCAGTGAGAATAAGAGGGTTTCGAGTTATGAAGTTTCCCATGTCCTCAATGTCAACATAATCTTTCAAGAACAAAATGTGGTTTTTTATGTTCCTTTCAAAATCTAATTTTAGAAGCTTTTCCGCAAGGTGTGGTTTTTTTTCAATCTGACTTAAGTTTACATTCAATTGTATTAACTTTTGCAGCGTTTCAGAAGTGTTAACATAACCTGCTAAATTAAATGCCTTTGGGTAGTATGGGGTAAGTCCAGACAAATCTTCAGATGTTTTATCCAGAGCTATCGCTTCTGTTTCTGTTTTATTATCATTTGACACCCTGAACTGTTGGACTAAACTACTTAAGTTTCTGTTTTGTTTACAATTATAAACACAGTAATAAGTAGAAAACGAGATGTTCTGCAACACTCGTTGAAACATCGTGAATATCTTGTCTTTACACTATATGAAATGTTTCAGAGTCGCTTCTCTTGTTAAAGAATCGTTCAATCTTCACACGCAGCACACATATTAAAATACCATAATTAAATTAATAATTTTAATGTTATGGTTTTCTCACAGACCACTCATTAACATTAAACTACGTTTTTTATTTAAATCTCAGATACTAAAACTAAAATGAAATGACATAACCAGTGTTGCCTGTTTTATACAATTCTGAAATAGTGATGTGCCTCTACTGTAGGTGATTTATCACGCAAAATAAACTAATAATTAAAAAAAAAACGTTGAAAGTTGGTTGATGAAGTTAAATGCCGAGGACCACATCGTATATGGATTTCACTCTTCATGTGTAAATATTTATTGCCATTTTGAAAACTATCGATACAAGACAGAATTGTCTTGCTAATAAATAATTAAGCAAGTTTTTCTATACTCTGATATAGCAAAGTTCTCAACATCAAACTTGACAAGACTTTTTGAGTTGGGTTTACTTCCATCATTGAGGATAGAACCTATAGAGTACTAATGTCATCTTGGTTGTTCGGAAATTATTCCGCAAAACAATTGAAGTGATCGCTGTGTTCTTATTGGCCGGTCCAAGATCGCGCGTAACGCTAGTGCCTTTTTCTCTACGGTTATTGGCTCTGTACAGTTTCTGTGACAGTGACGGTGACGTTTAGTATGTTGAAATCAACAAACTATTTGCGGACCGGAGTTGCAAACATTGTTTCTCTATAAGTTCTATCCTCTACTCTATAACTTCCATCAGTTAAATACTGGCCAAATTTTTTGCCCACCACTAAAAATGCATAATTTTTCTCTCTCGTTTTGTTTAGTAGGCTTAGGGCCGATTTTTCAATCACCAGATAAATTTATCTGCCAGTTAAAAATATTGCTATCCTTTTTTCGCGTCATATAAAAGAAAAGTGACAGCCAACATTTATCGGACAGATAAGTTTTATCTGGTGATTGAAAAATCGGCCCTTAGTATTTTTCTGTTCTGTAGTCTGTTTGACATTTGACAGCCAGTGCTGCCAACTTAGTGGATTTACCACTAAATCTAGTGGTTTTGGCACCCCAGTTAGTGGTGTAAATTTGCATTTAGTGGCTGGTGGTTTTTTTAGTGGATTTTATCAGAGGATTTTTATCTAAAATTGCTTATGCAATTTTTCATGGAGACGCATTTTTATGCTAGAAGATACCTTTTCGTTTCATAATCGACGAAAATATTTTAGTGGGAAATTTAGTGGTTTCCAGATTTTGAACAGTTTAGTGGTTTTCTGGTGGTTTTGGAAGAAAATCTGGTGGGGAGCTAGACTAACCGTTGGCAACACTGTTGACAGCTCTGCATTCCGTCAGCCCCAGTGTTGCCAACTTAGTGGATTTACCACTAAATCTAGTGGTTTTGGCACCCCAGTTAGTGGTGTAAATTTGCATTTAGTGGCTGGTGGTTTTTTTTAGTGGATTTTATCAGAGGATTTTTATCTAAAATTGCTTATGCAATTTTTCATGGAGACACATTTTTATGCTTGAAGATACCTTTTCATTCCATAATCGACGAAAATATTTTAGTGGGAAATTTAGTGGTTTCCAGATTTTGAACAGTTTAGTGGTTTTCTGGTGGTTTTGGAAGAAAATCTGGTGGGGAGCTAGACTAACCGTTGGCAACACTGGTCACCTGGTCAGCCCGTCGTCGTCGCCGTCATCTACATACGTCGGCCCCGTACTTGTACCCGTACGTACTTTAGTTTCATTCGTGTGCGGTGCCAGTGCTCCTGATTTGCTGGCAGACCAGGTGACTGCATCATTATAGGAATTACTTTCACCAGTATAATCTTTTGCTGAGTGGCAGTATTGCAAGGTAAGGTCTTATTTTTGATATCATTAATGTAGCCCATATGGCCGGTGCTAATTTAGAACAAAAGATCGCTGGTAAATGTCCTGAATTACAAACTGCTGTAAGATTGGGCCATATGGTTTATCCATACTATATAAAATTTGAATTACTTGTATTAAACTTATGGAACCATTTTCACAGAATTAACCTGAAACAATCTTTCCATATATTATGTATGCAAAACCTGCCTGCATCAACTGATGCAACTTCGCCGTATGTTACCAGCGTTGACATTACTGCTGAATATTACAATTGAATACATACATACATACAATCACGCCTGTATTCCTAAATGGGGTAGGCAGAGCACTTGAAACATGACATAGACAAAACAATGATTATGACTATATAAATTGAAACACAATTAAACAAACTAAAACAATTGAATTGTTATGTTATAATTATAATTTTGAACAATTAATCAAAATATGTATTACTTGGGAATACAGGCGTGAGAATATGTATGTATGTATGTATTACTTGATGGCATGTTAAAAAAGGCTACATCTTTCACTATCTTCTTTCATAGTATCTTCACATAGTTACTTACTACTCATTTTCTTTAAATTGGTCTTATCACTTAATCCATGGCCTCATACCCTGATCCCATAACCCATAAGCCTTGGTTAGTGTGAACACCCATAGATATTGATGACTTATAATTTCTCACCTATATTCACAGGTGAAAGGCTGTTTGTTTCAAGCGACATTTTGTGACCTCTACTGGAAGGCAAAGTTTTCAATTTCACAAAAAACTCCCAGTCTTATTTCAAAGGCAATAACTTGTCTAGTTACAAAAACTTAAAAACTACACATATGCCTGTATTCCCAAATGGGGTAGGCAGAGCACACGAAACCACACATAGACAAAACCACAACTATTTCACATTTCATGGCCACTTCTAGCATATCTTTAACCTAATTCCTTAGTCACCTCGTACAATATCCACGGTAGAAATTGAGAGGTGTTATTCTAAACCCGACACCACACAGGGGAAATATGTGATAGTTCTGTCAGTTAAATTCCGAATTTAAAACAACCAGAGAGTGCGACAGGCGAAATTTCATTGTTCAGACACATTAAATTATTTAAATTACTCAAATAACCCCCAACTCAACTAAAATATTAGCCTTGTCCGAACTAGGCATAAGCACTACCAGTATAATTTTATTAATGGTCCGTGAGTGTTTGCACGCCGCGTGCGCTCGGAGCTAAACTAAACAGAGTATAAATAGAAAAAAGATAGACTTTTAATCATTTAGGTTTTTTCTTCCTTACTTCAGCTACAGCCTTTGTTTAAAATTTATTGTTGAATATAATTTCACTTGTATTTTTCATTCCAGGTACTTCACCAAGATGGACACTTCTATGACAGGAAGTCAAATCCGCAAAGCTTTCTTAGACTTCTTTATAGAGAAAGGTCATAAATATGTTCACTCTTCCTCTACAATCCCGCTTGATGATCCAACTCTTCTCTTTGCTAATGCTGGTATGAACCAATTTAAGCCAATATTTTTAGGATCAGTTGACCCCAACTCTGAGATGGCTAGCTATGTGCGAACAGTTAACACGCAGAAATGTATTAGAGCAGGAGGCAAACACAATGATTTAGATGATGTGGGTAAAGATGTTTACCACCACACTTTCTTTGAAATGATGGGAAATTGGTCATTTGGGGATTATTTCAAAAAGGAAATTTGTGCCTGGGCTTGGGAACTTCTTACTGAAGTATTTAAACTGTCTGGAGATAGGCTCTATGTCTCTTACTTTGGAGGCGACTCTGCATCAGGATTGGAGCCAGATTTAGAGTGTAAAAATATTTGGTTGCAACTGGGAGTCCCTGAATCGCATATTTTGCCTGGCAGTATGAAAGATAACTTTTGGGAAATGGGAGAAACCGGGCCATGTGGGCCTTGTTCTGAGTTGCATTATGATAGAATTGGAGGTCGCAATGCTGCTCATCTCGTGAACATGGATGATCCTGATGTCTTGGAAATTTGGAACTTGGTTTTCATACAATACAACCGAGAGTCAGATGGATCATTGAGACCATTGCCCAAAAAGCACATTGACTGTGGGCTTGGTCTTGAAAGATTGGTATCAGTGATTCAAAATAAACGTGCGAATTACGATACCGACTTTTTTGTTCCGATTTTCAAGGCTATTGAGATTGGGACTGGTACTAGGCCTTACTCTGGCAAAGTTGGAGATGAGGATGTCGACGGAGTTGATATGGCTTACCGTGTGCTAGCCGACCATGCGAGAACTCTCACAATTGCTTTGTCTGATGGAGGCTGTCCGGACAACACTGGTAGAGGTTACGTATTGCGGCGAATTCTAAGAAGAGCGGTGCGTTTCGCATCTGAAAAACTCAATGCTAAACCAGGGTTCTTTGCGTCTTTGGTACATACAGTAGTAGAGATACTTGGAGATGTATTCCCTGAAATAAAAAAAGATCCTGAATCTATCATACAGACAATCAATGAGGAAGAAATTCAATTCTTGAAAACATTAACACGCGGCAGAAATCTGCTAAACAGAACTATTGAGAAACTAGGAGACTCAAAAACTGTACCTGGAGAAGTAGCTTGGCGTCTTTATGACACCTATGGCTTCCCGATCGACCTTACGCAGCTGATGTGTGAAGAAAAAGGTTTGAATATTGACATGGATTCCTACGAGAAAGCAAGGAAAGAATCACTCCTTGCATCTCAAGGAAAAGCCGCCGGGCAAGATGATTTGTTGGCTTTGGATATACACGCCATCAGTTACTTACAGGACAGTGGAGTGCCAGTTACTGATGATTCACCAAAATATAACTATATCCCTTCAACCACTGACAAAGACGCTGTGTATAATTTTTCAGCATGCACTGCAAAAATTTTGGCTTTTAGACGTGATAAGCAATTTGTATCCGAGGTGTCATCTGGGCAAGAATGTGGTATAATATTAGACAAAACTAATTTCTATGCTGAACAGGGAGGTCAAATATTTGACGAAGGGTATATGCAGAAAGTGGACGATGACACTAACGAGTTTTCTGTAAAGAATGTGCAGGTTAAGGGAGGCTATGTACTACACATTGGAAAGGTTGAAGGAGTGTTTAAAGTTGGTGATACAGTGTCTCTTCACATTGATACAGAAAGAAGGCGTCTGGTAATGAATAACCACACGGGAACCCATGTGTTAAATAATGTATTAAGGAAAGTTCTTGGTAATGATTCAGATCAACGAGGTTCACTTGTAATGCCAGATCGTCTTAGGTTTGATTTCACTAATAAAGGCCCCATGACCACAAAACAAATCAAAGATGCTGAAGATCAAATTAAAACGATTATTCAAGAAAATAAAGCAGTTTACGCTAAACATACAAGTCTGAGTGATGCAAAGAAAATTAAGGGCTTGAGAGCTATGTTTGATGAACACTATCCAGATCCAGTACGCGTTGTGTCAGTGGGAATACCTGTTGAAGAATTAGAGAAAAATCCCGATGGACCTAATGGCTTTGAGACTTCTGTGGAATTTTGCGGTGGGTCACATCTTCACCAAACTGGTCATATTGGAGAATATGTTATTGTCAGTGAAGAAGGTATTGCTAAAGGTATTCGAAGAATTGTTGCATTGACTGGTCCAGAGGCAATCAAAGCTGTAAGTAAACTCAGTGTATTAGAAAACGAAGTTAACGATCTTGCTAACACAATCAAAGAAGAAGGATTTAATCAAAAAGATGTACTTAAAAGAATTGTAGACCTAACAAATGATATATCACATGCTCAAATATCTTACTGGAAAAAGGACGAACTCCGAAACATGCTTAAAAATCTGAAAAAACAACTTGATGACAAAGAGAGAGCAGCTAAAGCCTTGATTATAACCCAAGTTACCGAAAAGGCGAAAGAAATGTGTCTTGATGATAAAACAACAGACGTTATTGTGGCTGAACTGAATGCTCAAGGAAATACGAAGGCTTTAGATGGCGCTTTGAAACAAGTGAAGCAGTTGCGCCCAACTGCATCTGCGATTTTCTTCTCGGTTGACGAAGATTCTAACAAGATTTATTGCTTGGCTGCTGTGCCTAAAACTGCCAATGCGAAAGGTTTGCTGGCATCAGAATGGGTACAATCTGTTGTTGACATTATGGGAGGAAAGGGCGGTGGAAAAGCGGAATCTGCTCAAGCTTCTGGAAATAATCCAAAAGCCTTGGAAAAAGCAATGAAAATTGCGAAAGATTTTGCAACTTCTAAGTTGTATTAATTTATTTTAGTATCCACAGCTTTCCAGAAATACTTATCGTTAGCATTAAGAAATGCATTTTTTTTTCACTTTTTTGCAAAATGCAATAAATGCCATGATTTCAAAATGTTGTTTTATTTTAAACTAGCTTTTCGCCCGCGTGGAATTCGGTTATATTGCGGTATAAAGCGAACATTCCCTCGGGAACATCAATTTTTCCGGGATAAAAAGTACCCTATTATTTAATCCGGACTTCTAAGAGCGTGCGCACACAGAGAGCGGTCAGGAGTTCCGAGTTCCGAGTTTTGAGTTCTGCGTTCTATCGAACGTACCGATCTCTAACAACGACGCACACAGCGGGCGGTCAGACCGCGGCGGTCAAAGCAGAACGCCGCGGTCAGAGAGTTCTATTGCCGCGGAGACAGAGAACGCAGAACTCCGCGATGTCGGAGGTTGCAAATACAGAGAAGTTGATTGAATTAGTTAGGGAAAGGAGTTTATTTATACGATTTTAAGTGATGTAGATTAGATTTGATTAGATGTAGATTAGATTAGCCAGCTTTTCTTTTGCTGAAACACACTTTCGCCAATTAATATTTTGTTTTTAAATATGAGGTTTCAAGATGTATTACAATATTTATTTTACAATTAATTAGAACTATTTATCGACATGCGAAAATAAACATAGAATAGTTTTCCATTTTGAAAAACACGGAAAAATACTACTAAATTCACCCTGTTCTTAACGGGGGATATTAATAGGGTGTACCCAATACTTTCTTTTTCTTTTAGAAGCGTCTAAGCTCCACAAAACAATAATTCTTCATCGAAAAATTAACTCCCCAGTGACATGTTATATGTACGAAGACACGAACGAAACTAGAACGCAAGAATTTGAACGCCGCTTGTGTGCGTCGGAACTCTTGAGCGGTCAGCGGTCAACAGAACGCGGAACTCCTGACCGCTCTCTGTGTGCGCCCGCTCTAACTTAACGTCTGCAAAATTTCAAAGCAATCGGATCAGTAGTTACGGCGTGAAAGCGGAACAAACAAACAAACTCACTTTCCGATTTATAACATTAGTAAGGAAGTAAGGATGTGTTTTCTTTTTATAAATTTTGTGGTAGTTTGCGACATCGTGTGCATAGAGCGTGCGCACACAGAGAGCGGACAGGAGTTCTATTGCCGCGGAGACAGAACGCAGAACTCCGCGATGTCGGAGGTTGCAAATACAGAGAAGTTAATTGAATTAATTAGGGAAAGGAGTTTATTTATACGATTTTAAGTGATGTAGATTAGATTTGATTAGATGTAGATTAGCCAGGTTTTCTTTTGCTGAAACACACTTTCGCCAATTAATATTTTGTTTTTAAATATGAGGTTTCAAGATGTATTACAATTAATTAAAACTATTTATCGACATGCGATCATAAACATAGAATAGTTTTCCATCTTGAAAAATACGGGAAAATACTACTAAATTCACCCTGTTCTTCTCGGGTGATATTAATAGGGTGCACCCAATACTTTCTTTTTCTTTTAGAAGCTTCTAAGTTCCACGAAACAATAATTCTTCATCGAAAAATGAACTCTCCAGTGTCATGTTGTATGTACGAAGACACGAACGAAACTAGAACGCAAGAATTTGAACGCCGCTTGTGTGCGTCGGAACTCTTGAGCGGTCAGCGGTCAACAGAACGCGGAACTCCTGACCGCTCTCTGTGTGCGCACGCACTATGCACACGATGTCGCAAACCTAGAAAATATGCCAGAGAGGTTTTAACTGTGTAGCGTTTCGTTTGCTCTGCCTACTCCATTTGGAAATTCAGGCGTGATGTATGCAGCGTGACTGGAGGGGGAGATTTGTGGTCAGATCAGCTACCACATATTCACTATCACATCATGTCTGGGCTAAGGAGCTCAAGGTTACTAAGGTCATCAACATCATCCAGCCTATATACGTCCCACTCCAGGGCACAGGCCTCCTCTCAG
>BHDV01065708.1:6500-18357 GCA_005406045.1 Adoxophyes honmai
TTTTTTTTTTTTTTTTTTTTTTTTTTTTTTTTTCGATGGGAAAATGCGTTACGCATATGACCGCGCCATGGGGACGGCGCGGTGGTTATGTGGGACTCTCCCCATCCCCGCCCTTCCGAAGTGGAAGGAGAGGGAGGGGCATACCCACTAAAACCCATCGATGTCCTCCTGGCCTTGGTGCGACGACCACGGGTGCACTTACGTGTTACTACCGTGACCGCCGCAGGCCCGCCCCGGCTCGTGATGTTATGGTGCCGGAGCACCCGCGCCAAAGAAGGGGGGTGGCCGGGACACTTGGCCTCCCCCCTCAAGCGATGGGCTGCTAATTCGGCAGGGGTTCCCCAACCCCTGCCGTCAGCCGCTATGGAATGGCAGAGGCGGCGGCATATTGCCGCCTTCGCCTTCCCACCCGCCTACGCCGGAGCGGAGGCGCGAGAGGGTCGTTTTCGCGCTCCCGCTCCCTCACCTCTTTCTGCGAGACGACTGTCTCGCAGAAGGAGGTCACGGCCTCCCAGGTCCTCTCGCTCTCCAGCATGGTGTTCACCACGGCTGGAAGCTAGAGGGCGCCGCCAATCGTCGCCACCAGAGTACGCCGCTCTTCGCACCAGCGCGAGCATACTTCGAGTGTGTGCTGCGCTGTGTCCTCGGCAGCGCCGCACTCATGGCACGACGCCGTTATTCAAGTTGTCCTGTCTCTATACTTTAGACCGATAGGTACTTAAAAGATGGTAAACAATCTTGACATGTCTTTTTATTGAAATACACAGTCTAAAAATGAAAATCGTTACACTATACAATTCAATTATGAAAGTAAATGATTTTTTCATACCTAAATTGTAAAATGTAAAGATTTTGATTTATAAAGTGTATGTTTAAATAAAAAGACACGTCAAGATTGTTTACCATCTTTTAAGTACCTATCGGTCTATAGTATAGGCAGTTGAACCTAATCTAAGCGGTACACAACTAAATGAAATCGCGTCAAAAGAAGAGCATTGCTCCCTTTTGTCACGCGAAGTACATACATTTGAGTCATCTATTTCGACATAAATCTGTGGGTTCCCTACTTTTTGAATTATACATGGTGCTCGTGAGCATTGCGAGAGATTTCAACCACGAATTCCAGAGGCTATAAGAAGTAATAAATGTTATATGAACTTAAAAAGTCGAAACACGATTTTTTTTTATAATTTTCATACATAATAATTGCTAATGTCGTATAAACGTGCCTTAATAATAGTTAAAAAAAATCGTGTTTCGACCTAAGTTCATATAACATTTATTACTTCTTATAGCCTCTGGAATTCGTGGTTGAAATCTCTCGCAATGCTCACGAGCACCATGTATAGGTACGAGCATCAATATTAAATTAGTGGTACCAAAAAGTGAAACAGTCGTAGTTTTTACCTTGTAACGTTTTTTGCTTGCTTACTGTTGGTGTATACGCATGATATTTATGCATACATCACGCATGTATTCCCAAATGGGGTAGGCAGAGCATATGAAACAATGAATATTTCACATTTTGTAGCCTCTTCCAGGAAATTCTTAAGTTTTAAGCCAAGTACAATAACAACAGGATGCTAGTCTGTCGGCTAAAGCATACCTAAACTTGTTTATCCTTAGGCTCAATTCACACCAGAAGAGCAGCGCAGCGCGGCGTAGCGGAGGGCAGTTTCAGTGTCATGAGAATTTCAACTTAATTTTCATTACAATAAGACTTATTATCGCATGAGAAACTCTAACGATGCGCGCGGATGCCCGTGGATCCGCGGGAATTCCAGCGCATTCCATAAACAAAGCCGTGCGACTGCGCGAGCTGTCGCGGGAATGCCCGAGGATGCTCGAGTAGTCGCGACGGCCGCTGTCAATATGTCAGTATGTCAATATGTAAATTCCAGCGACTTCCTACGCATTCCAGCGGCTTCTCGAGCAGTTGCAGGAATCCTCGTGCATTCTCCACGGAGCGGGTCGCTGCGCTACGCCGCGCTGCGCTGCTCTTCTGGTGTGAATTGAGCCTTAGTCCTCACGACATCCGCAGAATTTGTTGTACTTAATACATACATACATACATATTCTCACGCCTGTTTTCCCAAGAGGGGTAGGCAGAGCACGTGAAATCAAAAATCCAGTGCAACGTTTAGCAATTTCAAGGAAACCAGATGGTTAAACGTGATATCGCAGTGACAGGTTGCTAGCCCAACGCCTACAATACACTAACCCTTTCCCAGAGTCGACTCTTACAACACCCACGGGAAGAAAGGGGGAGGTGCTATTCTAACCCGGCACCGCACGGGGAATTGTAATTAATAATGTTTATTTATTTAGTTTTAGAAACAGGTCAGGTCAAGAGTTCCCGAAACCGACGAGCATGTATAAGGAGATTAATGAATGTGGATGAAGCAAAAGAGGTATGTTAGGATCGTAGCGCGTGGAACAAAGTAGTCTCTGCCTACCCCTGTGAGAAATAGGCGTGACGATATGTATGTACCTATGTATGTATGTATTTATTTAGTTGTAAATGTCGTAAGAGACGACTAAGGAAATAGGTTTGTTTATGTTTCAGGCGACAGGCTAGCAACCTGTCACTATTCTACCTTTTCCATCTTTGCAAACCTAAAACTATGCCAGAAGTGGTTGCGAGGCGTGATATAGTCATAATCTTGGTTTTGTTTATGTCACGTTTCGTGTGCTCTGCTTACCCCTTTTGGGAACATTTCAGCTTAATCGTAAATATTGATAGGGTTCCGTACCCAAAGGGTGAAAACGGACCCTATAGGTATAACCCTAATAAGAAAACCTGGACTATTATTATATGGATATGGATATATGGATGGAGAAAAACCTGGGACCCTAATAAGAAAATTCTTATTTGCTTGTTACGACATCCACTGAAGAAATGGAGAGGTATTATTCTAAATATGACACCACACGGATTAAATAAATTCTGTAAAGTTGGACTAATTGATTTCTGATTCTTCGTAGAATTCTGAAATAAATAGCAAACGTTATAAAAAGCAAAGCAAGCGTTATAAAGTTCAAGCAGAGGGTCGTAGGTTCAAACCCCGGGCTCGCACCTCTGAATTTTTCGGAATTTATGTGCGATATCAAATTTGATATTTATCACGAGCTATTCGGTGAAACATCGTGAGGAAACCTACACCCGGTGACGAAATAATTCAACGTTGTGTGTGAAGTTCCCAATCCGCAATGGGCCCGCGTGGGAACTATGGCCCAAGCCCTCTCATACTGGGAGGAGGCCTGTGCCCTGCAGTGGGACGATATAGGCTGATGATGATGATGATGATGAAACGTTATAAAGATCTCCTTTATTGAGCACAGCAATGTCAGTATGATGTTTGTTATAATAAAGTTCAGTTTCCTGTGGGGTATCGGGATAGAACAACACCTCCCCATTTCTTCCGTGGATGTCGTGGCGACAAAGTAAATAGGTTTAGGTACGCTTTAGGCGACAGGCTAGCAACCTGTTACTATTATACCTCTACCGTCTGTTTTCAAACTTAAAATTTTGCTAGAAGTGGCTGCGACGCGTGAAGTAGTCATATTGTCTATGTCACGTTTCGTGTGCTCTGCCCCCGTTTGGGAATGTATAATTTTATAAAATGACATAACAATGGGATGACAGGAAAACGCATACATTTTTAAGGCCATTTTAGCAATTTTTATTTTAAGGTCGGATAAATGAGTACAAATTATACCTCTTCCATCTGTTTTCAAACTTAAAATTATGAAAGTAGTGGCTGCGATGCGTGAAATAGTCATAATCATGGTTTTGTGTAAACGTCATTGTGTAGGTACCACAGATAAAAGTAGCTGTTTTTAGGGTTCCGTACCTCAAAAGGAAAAAACGGAACCCTTATAGGATCACTTTGTTGTCCGTCTGTCCGTCCGTCCGTCCGTCCGTCCGTCCGTCCGTCCGTCCGTCTGTCAAGACCCTTTTTCTCAGGAACGCGTGGAGGTATGAAGCTGAAATTTATATCAATTACTCAGGTCTACTGTCCTTTGAAGCTGTGAAAAAATCAAACTTCTAAGCCAACGCAATCAAAAGATACAGCCGTTTATGCCGCAAATTTTCGACACTTGCAAGGGAATCAAAACCTACAGGGTGCTTCCCGTGAACTCAGAATCTTGAAATTTGGTACGAAGCAACGTCTTATAGCATAGATAAAGGAAAAATTACGAAAACCATAAATTTTTAGTTATATCACATGTTTTTTTTTTTTTATAATTTTAAACTTACTACCCATTTCCTCCTAAACGCGTAGAGGTATTAAATTGAAATTCATACCAAATACGCAGGTCTATAATACCTTTAAGCTGTAACAAAATCAAACTTCTATGTCAACGCAATCAAAAGAAACATCAATTTAAGCTGCATATTTTGAAACTCGCAAGTACTCGCAAGGGAATCAAAACCTAAAGGGTACTTCCAATCGACCTAGAATCTTGAAATTTGGCATGAAGCAACGTTTTATAGCACACATAAAGAAAAAATTCCGAAAACCTTAAATTTTTTGTTACGTTACAAAATATATATTTTTTTTAATATAAACTTATTACTCGATTGTCTTAATGAACGAACTTTGTAAACCTTGCAGGTTTGTACGGAACCCTCGGTGCGCGAGTCCGACTCGCACTTGGCCGGTTTTTTTTTTTAATTAAAAAGGCTTATAAAAAATGTCTTATCAGCCGATATGGTACCCCAGCGAGGCCAACTAAAATGTTGTTATTTTTATAAAATACATCGCGCATCGGAAAAATGTAATATTTTGTCCCGTGATTAAGGAAGGTTATTCCTATCATTAGAAAAATAATCAAGCATATTTAAAAAAATCATCCATTCCCTATTGTGTGTGTTTGTTTAAGTTCAGTGAGTTTATCAATGTTCCCGAGACACATGACTTTTTAAAGGTCATCTTAATTTGTCAAAACGAATAGCGATAAGAATTGCGATGGCGTTCGACAATAAGCCTGATTACAATCAACAACTATACTGATAGCTAGAAAACAGTGATTATGATAAAATTTATCAAAAACAATTCAATATTTTACAATATTTCATTGGTAAATAATTAACGTCATCTAAAGTTATCTAATTCTTTTTTATTATTATGAAACTATAGGGTAAATGTACCAATGCTCGACGCCCCAACGCCCAGTAGATGACACCTATCTTTCACCTGTCTTATTGTGACATAAGGTTGCAAGTGCCGTGTGTTGGGTCAGTGTCGAGCATTGGTACAATACCTTACCACTTTTCGGGAGGTGTCGGATTTAGAGCAACACCTCTTAGTTTCTGCCACGAATTTCGTAAGAGGCGACTAAGGAAATAGGTTTAGGTATGCTTTAGGCGACAGGCTAGCAACCTGTCACTATTCTACCTCTTTCATCTGTTTTCAAACTTAAAATTATCTAGAAGTGGCTGCGAAGCGTGCAATAGTAATAAGCGTGTCAAACTCTTGGTTTTACACTTGGTTTACATACATACATACAATCACGCCTGTGTTCCCAAATGGGGTCGGCAGAGCATACCAAGTGTGACATAGACAAAACCAAGATTATGACTAACACGCATTGCAGCCACTGCTAGCATAGTTTTAGGCTTGCAAAGATGGAAGAGGTAGAATAGTGACAGGTTGCTAGCCTGTCGCCTAAAGCATACCTAAACTTTCGCCTCTTACGCCATCTAGAGAAGGAATGGCGAGGTTTTATTCTATCCCAACACCACACAACAAAAGGTTTACACGAGTTTGGAAATATCATAACAAGGATGATAACATAAAATGTATATTAGGACATTTTAGGCCTCAAATTCCGTCATTGCTTGAGCCTAAGGCCGGCCACATACATTCGGAATTTTTCCGTTCGGAATCCCGAATCAGACTTTCCGAACGCAGTCAATCCATACAAAATCAATGGACCGCCACACACATTCGGAAAAATTCTGTGCGGAATTCCGAACGAAAAGCTTACGAATGTGTGTGGCGGTCCATAGATTTTGTATGGATTGACTGCGTTCGATTTTCCGATTCGGGATTCCGAATCAGAAAAATTCCGTATGTATGTGACCGGCCTTAGACTGTAAAATGCCGACCGTGTTTGTACACACCATTACCCTCTCCTTAATCGGATAAATCTTAAATCTTATACAACTAAACCTTATGGAGAAGTCAAAGATGAGTTTTTTTTTTAAGATGAGCTTAAAAAACCTATTTCAGTCGAGACCGAAGTCCCCAATCCTGTGGTCGTTGAAAAGAAAGAAAAATAAATTAAAGACATTTATTGATAGAAAATTCCATTTGCAAGATAAAAATAATTCTAATTTTTCATTGCAGTGTCCATTTTCCGTAAGGTAACTGAACCTGCAATAGACAAGAAAGTAGCAATGGTTAATAACTCATATTTAATACTGGCCGCGCCCATGGCTCCGACCGCGTGAAATAGTTTCGTTTTCACATTTTCCAATGTTTCTTTGCTCTTATTGGTCGCAACGGGATGTTATATAGGCAAAGCCTTCCTCGATAAATGGTATATCTAACATAAAAATAATTATTTAATTATAACTAGTATTTTGTGAGATTAATACGTTCAAACAAACAAACTCTTTAAGTTTATAATATTGATACAGATGCACTAAGATATAATAGTCAATAATCAATTAACAACCGAATTAAGAGTAGAGTGTCCGTTACTGGTGCTTTTTTCACCTTTTTGTTATTACCTTACTTTTGCGTTTGGTTTAACATTCGAGTCACAACGGAACAGTTACCACAAATTTTAACTACAATTTGACGCAGCTGTATCTAAAGGTCACAGCACACATATCAACTCGGAAAGGGATCGCCACCGTAGCGCCTTTCGCCTCGACATCGCCCAGGCGTCAACCCAACGTATGCACGTAACCAAAGCGTATCAGCAGCTCCTGTACGACTACTCAGCTACGGCTAGGCGACACCGCCCTGACAAGGACAGGGGCAAGAGTAGACGAAGAGACGTGAGCTCGCGTACGGAGAGACGTAAGCGCGGGGACGACGAGCCGTAAGCGCGGGAACTGCAAGTTGACCACGCACCGCATCGCGGTTCGGAGCCGGTTCCGAGGCGAGGCGGTTACGTTACGATTCCAATTAGTGTGCGTTGCAGTAGAGAGTCTCATACAAACAATACTGAACGGCTCGAGGCGATACTGTGGCGATCCCTTTCCGAGTTGATATGTGTGCTGTGACCTTAATGGTCCTTACCCAAATCAGAAAATAAATAAATTACTTAAAGTTCCTTTCCCCCTCCAGTAACTAATTGCTCTAGTAAAATTACATGACATTTGTATAAAAGACTGCTAAGCTTGATTTAAGAGCGACTAATATAAATGGGACGGGCCTTACAAAATGGCCAAGCTCAAGGAAATATATATATATGTATATAAACGTAGCAATCTCCTTGTCGACAATGGGTTTCCTTAAGCGGCCATAAAAATGTGTTCAATTTATTCACGATTTTTGTCGGGGATTTTTTGGGCTTTTGATAAACATATCAGAGGTATTTTTCTTGTAGTTTTTTTTACTCACGCAGATTTATATCGAAATAGATACCGCGAGTTCCTGAATTTGTATGAAAACCAAGCGTGCCACTTTTTCTCTTCCTACTGTAACGTCACATGAGCTCTGGAGTGATGGGCATTGACACTTCAAGTGAAACCGATTCAAAGGTGACGCCGCCTTATTCAAGTTGTCCTGTCTCTAGGCAGTTAAACCTAATCTAAGTGGCACAAAACTAAATGAAATCGCGTCACAGAAAGAACATTGCTCTCTTTTTTGGCTAACTTTTGGCACGCGAAGTACATACAATTGAGTTATCTATTTTGATGTAAGTCTGTGGTGTCTGTCGTCTATGTCGGTATTCTTTATTTTCGATTGAATTGCTTTATCCACACACATATATCTAATTTTAATTCCACTTAAACGCGTTAAGAAACCGTATGCATATTTATGTCGCAGGCGGATTGTATATAATCCACCGTTTTACATTACGCCTAGCCGTTTTGAAAAACAAAACAAAACAAAACGTTTTCCCGTGTGGTGCCGGGTTAGAATAGCACCTCCCCCTTTCTTCCCGTGGGTGTCGTAAGAGTCGACTCTGGGAAAGGAAAGGGTTAGTGTATTGCGTGCGATGGGCTAGCAACCTGTCATTGCAATGTCACGTTTAAGCATCTGGTTACCCTGAAATTGCTAAACGTGGCACTGGATTTTCGAATTCACGTGCTCTACCTACCCTTCTTGGGAACACAGGCGTGAGAATATGTATGAATGTGTGTATGTATGTTTTGAAACACAGCGCCGTTTTGTAAAGCGGCGACCTAAAGCAATATTATCATTATGATATCGAAATTTGTAATACTACGAGTTTTATGTTGCGATCATCGAATGCCAAAGCGTGATATATTTACGTATGAATTTATTTCGCCCGTTTCTTTGTTCACTTGATTACCTTCTATCGAATGATGGTATAGTTATACCATTTTCTCGCACGCGGGAGATATGAATTGTCCCCTCTGTACAGGAAATGGTTAATCACTCGAAGGTGCGGAACAGCGATGCTGCCAACCGCACTGTCTGAGTTTAAAGTACAACATACAACTAAGTGAATATCGAATAATTAAGTCGAAAAAAAGGTCTGAAGTGAATATCTGATAAGGGGAAATATGCGCGTAAATTATATTATACGTAATGAAGTTAACTTCAAAAACCTACCTAACCTGTGGTGTCGGGTTAGAAAAACAACTCTCCTTTTCTTCCGTGGATGTCGTAAGATGCGACAAGATATTTTAATATGTTTGTTTGTTAATTTTAAACTAGTTGTCTTCAACAAATTTTTACAAATCGAAGACATTAATCTGACAATAGAATTTTAGTGGTACAGCCTCCGAAGAAGGGAACTGTTCAACAGTTTAACCGATTGAAAATTGTCATTTTATAAAACACTAGCTTTTGCCCGCGGCTTCGCTTGCGTTGAATTCAGGGTAACACCGAACAGATTTCGCAATTATTTTAATACGATATTATATATCTTTCCATTTGAGGATAAAATGAAAAAAATCTGGGCATTGGGTACTCGCGAATATGCTACATCCAACTGTCCGTGGGAAAAGTACGGCTTCTCTAGGTTCACCCCAGCCATCTTTAATATTTGACCTCGCGCTTTGTTAATGGTCATAGCGAAACTCTAAGGTCAAGAGAAAATTGCAGCCTTTTAAACTGGAACAGGAGACACCAGGATATCTGTGGGAATTATTGGTATTCGAGGGATTATCGGGGGGCACGGCAGTGCCCCCACCAAGTTATATTTTCACCCTTTCTTACGACGGTAAAGATAGCCAGGCGCTAAAAATATTGCGGCCAAGCTGTGTGACATGAAGTCTCGTCTATAATCTAGGTCAGTGGTTCCCAACCTATGGTCCGTGGACCACGCGTGGTCCGCGGAAGCCAAAATATGGTCCGCGAATCAATTTAAATTCGGCGCCGTCAGCCGACATTATACAGGATGGCCCATCTAAAACGGTCAGTATGGGGAAGTCCGAAACTATAGGAGATACGTAGATCTCTTCTTAGGAACTATGACGTCGATTTTGATAAAAAGAAAAACTGCATTCATACATTTAAAAAAAAAAGTGTACTCAGTCCGGGAATCGAACCCGGTTGTTTTGAAAAAAAAAACCACTGTTTCTATTTAGATCGATTGTGTGGGTCTTAAGCAGTAAATATGTGTGTATAACATGATTTCTAAAATTAATAAAATGCATTGTTTTTACATGCTTTGATTTTATTTTAGTAGGTGTTCGAAGTGACCACCGCCTTTCTCAATACCTACTAAGTTTGTAACTGTGATCACTCTGAACACCTACTAAAATAAATTAAAGCATGTAAAAACAATGCATTTTATTCATTTTAGAAATCATGTTTCTTGCACACATTTACTGATTAAAGACCTACACAATCGATATCTAAATAGAAATAGTAAAAGTTTTTTTTTTTTCAAAACAACCGGGTTTGATTCCCGGACTGAGCACACATTTTTTTTAAATGTATGAATGCAGTTTTTCTTTTTATTAAAATCGATGTCATGGTTCCTAAGAAGAGATCTTCGTATCTCGTATAGTTTCGGACTTCCCCATACTGACCGTGTTAGATGGGCCACCCTGTATAATGATTGCATTTTTTTATAGCTACATTGTGGTCCATGCCAACAAGCCTAACATTAAAGTGGTCCCTGAACAAGAAAAGGTTGGGAACCCCTGATCTAGGTGCATCCGAATTCTGCATAGGCATAACTGGGACACACTGGGAAGCCTTCAATTGAAGCTTGTGTGGGTTACACCTGACACTTCAAGCTAGCGAGTAAAGAAACTCTACCTACGGAATCTATAAAGTAAGTAAAGTAAAGTAAAAAACTCTTTATTGTACAAAAAAAAAAAGACTACAGATTCTACAGATCTATATCTGCTGTGTTCTGTATCCATAACTGTGTTGTAACTCCTGGTGCTTTACCTAACTACCACAGACAACATGTCGTGTTGGAAAATACCTATGTTAATCTAATCTTCGAAATCTCAATACATTTGTATTGGATCGGATTGTTGAGCCACTTACCTATGTTTGTAACTTGGTCGTGTAATAGGTACTAATCCAATAGATAACATCTGTCAGTCACATCGGTCATTGATTACACGTCTAAATTGCGAACAGTGGCAAGTGGCTCAACAATCCCTGTTCGTGACTGTACAGTCAAGGAAATTGATACCTGTGCCACTTTGAATCTTTTCATAGTGAGTTCCATATTGCTTTGATTAGTAGAAAGTATTGTACGTAACAGATACATTTTTTGTGAAAAGGTACAAAGTGGCATACTAATCCATTTCCTTGACTGTACCTACATATTGATAAAATTAAAAACAAAAACTTAAAAGCTAATTTTATTAATTTTTTAGACAATTTTAAATATTTCCAAACTTATATTCGTAACAAACAATTTATCAACTTCACTACGCTTGCCTCAATAAGGTTCCGCAGCAAACGCACTACCTTCAGGCGAGTACCGTTACATAATTTTGGTGGCAATAGGTTCCTCAGAAGCACAATCGAAACTCCAACTTTGAGAAAAAGAGTGTGTGCCGGTAGCCCCGAGGCGCCCACAGAGTTCAAGAATTATTCTACTGGGCACGTGAGTTTAGTTCGAGGATCTACGGCAGTATTGATGGATAGGTATACCGCCTGTTCCTCTTCAATTTCCAGTAATATGCGCTCATGAACAGCAGTTGCCTGGTCGTTTGTTGGGGTCAATAAAGCTCGTTCAAACATCCAAAAATTATCGTGGAGTATTTCACGCAGGTCTCCATAAACCGAATGAGTTCATTAATGGACGGCACAGTTTTACAAAAAGAATCAACTCATTGGTTTTGTGTCCTTCTCCAATTGAAGTAGCAATTCGGAGAATTTTTGAGCATGTGAACTATTCCGTTAGTCGCAACTTCTGTACGTTCGTTCTCAACGTCGATCGTTTTAAGCAAGTATTTACTTTGTTGGATCTAGTCCTCGGGTCAAAACTGGCAAGGTCTGTTGGAAATCACCGGAAAAGCGAAATTTGATGCCACTCATGGTGCGAGCCGATCGTCATATACATATCTCGCAGGCCTCGCAGCATTCGGTCAACTGCTTCTATTGCCTTTTTGCGGACCATTGTGCATTCGTATCAAACGATAAGACAGCAATCTTTGAATACTTTTGCTTTATCATTATTTCGACACAATACAATCCCATCAAAAACATTCTGTAAAAAATCTACCCAA
>BHDV01065709.1:0-11749 GCA_005406045.1 Adoxophyes honmai
CAGGAATTTTTTTCGTTACGGATTTCATTATCACCCTGTATAAACGCTATAAATCTAGCTAGATGAACGTTAAATTGGCGCTTTATAATTACGATGAAATTACATTCCCGTATGGTATCGGGTTTAGAATAACATCTCTCCACTTCTTCCGTGGGCGTCGTAAGAGGTGACTAAGGAAGTAGGTTACGGTAGGTATATTTTAGGCGACGGGCTAGCTATCTGTCACTACTATACCTGCCAACTCGACCTGAAAAATATGCTAGAAGTAGGCACGAAATCTGAAACAGTCATGGTGTGGTCTGTGTAGCGTTTCGTTTGCTCTGCCTACCTCAATTGGGAGTAAAAGCGTAAAGTGTGTATTGATCTGACTTTGAATATAAATTATAGAAAGTGGTTATAAAATGTGAAATAGTCGTGATTTTGTCTGTGTAGAGTTTGATTGGCACTGCTTACCCCATTTGGAAAAATCCGTGCAATTTTCTAGCAATTTTTATAGTGCTGAATTTGTATTTTTCTCCGGAATTGTCGACAGCAATCCGCGGTCAGTATAAAAGTGAAATATTTCTCTTTGCGCCGTCGGGTCATTAGGTCGCTTGCATTTATAAATTATTATCTCGGAGCGGACACTGCTTTTTCGTTTGGCTTAACTTTTTCGGTATTTGCGCTAATGTGTACCGGAGCACGCGGGTGAATTCAAAAACATTTTTGTCATCTCCGATTTGGAAGTGGTTTGGGATGCTTTCCTCTTAATTGCGTTTAAATTATAACTTTTATTTAAACTTTTCTTTTTTTTTCTATTTACATTTTGAGGCGAGATTGTGGCGGAAAAAATAACATACTTACATACAATCACGCATTTCCCAAATGGGGTAGGCAGAGCACACGAAACGTGACATCGCAGCTGCTTCTAGCATATTTTTTTAAGTTTTAAGTTGGCGTGTACAGTAGTGACAGGTTAATAATCTGTCGCCTTAATCTCTTCCTTATTCGCCTCTTACGACATACACGAAAGAAATGAAGTGGTGTTGTTCTAAACCCGACACCACACAAAACACATAAACGCTCATAATTTTAAAGGTAAACTACTGTAACATACACATAAACTCTTTTTCTTGAGCATATCTTTGATTGGACTTCAGCCGTTTCTCGTTCGGTCAGCACGCAATGTCAAGCTTTGTTTACAGAAATTACCCCCGACTTGGCTGTCAGTTACGTCCACAGCCTTATCCTGGGAAGGAATCGAATCAGGCTGTTAGCAAGCCCCGGATTGTTTCACCAGACGTCTGAAATCCCCAGGGCAGCTATTGTCCAGGACAAAACCGATCCGATCGGACGGTCTTCCCAGGGAATGTCCGGGTTGATAGACGGAACCAATTATGTATGATACCCTGATGGGGAGTGTCCTTTGTTAGCCGGACACAGAGTCAAGGCCTAATTTTACTAGCGTGTTACGATTACAATAGCGTAGAATATTTTTCGTGACATTTTAGATTTTATGCTTAGGTTATTGAGGTTTTTATCTAACATATTTTAGGTTTTAAGTTTAATAGCTCTTTGGAATCGATAATAGTAAGAGGTTGTTAGCCTATCGCCCAAAACATACCTTAACCTAGATTCCTCTAGCTCTTGCAACATCCGCGGGAGAGATGTTTTCCTAAATCCAACTACCGCTAGGCGTAGAAGTCTTCAAATAAGTATCTCACAATCTTAAGAAAAAGTTTATATCTATTCAATAACAATACCTAATGAAAGACAGAACTAAAACATTGGCTATTACAAAACATGCCCCCATCATTTTCATGATTACTATTTATTGCCAAATGTAATTTATGTTGATGCTATTCCACACAACCCATACTTGTCATATTTCTAATTACCTCCATCCTCACAGTATTTACACGAGGGTAATCATGAAATATTCATAAAACATAAGCCGAATGGGTTCCGTAAATATACCGTATACTGTACCTAAGTTCCCACAACATGCTAGGCGTATTCGCATTTGTGAGGCAAATTACCGACATTGCTTCGGAAGCCTAATGCTGGAAAGATTATATTCTTTATGTATTTTGTAGACGAAAATGTAATGTTACCCGTCATATGAAACGCGTTATTGCATTACTCTAATGTAACACGTGTTTGGGAGAAATCCGGCAGAGAATTGAAATTAATTGGGGTGTGTTTTAGTATGTTACCACCATTTGAGACTACCTACCCCTACCTATCTTTCTACCCGTGTGATGTCGGGTTGAGAAAACATCTCTCCATTTCTTCCGTGGATGTCACAAGAGGCGAAAAAGGAAAACTAGGCTAAGGTCTGTTTTGGGCGACAGGCTAGCCACCTGTCACTGTTATACCTCTTTTATTTAACTTAAGAGTGTGAAATAGTCATGGATTTGTTTATGACTACTACTAATAGTGATCCATGTGCTCTGCCTACCCTATTTGAGAATACAGGCGAGATGTACCTATGTCTCAATAGTTAAGTAGAAGTTTTAAGTACATTTTGTGAACCATAAACATCGTGCAAAGCATCCTGCTCACATTTGCGAAGTGATTTATGTAGATGACGTAATTTAAATCTCTAACCAGCGAGGTACCGCCGTAATTAAGGTCCCACAGTGTTTCTTATTACGAGAAACAGCTCCTAAAGTATCTAATAAAAGCCTTCTTAATAAAGCAAAATAGTTTTGTTTTCTCAAAGGAAGTAAGACTATCAAACATGACTTTTCCTTCCCCCCAGTCGCAAGTCTGTCGAAAGGGAAGCTGCCAAATTAGGGAAATTAACTTTTTTATAATAAAAACTTCTTTTCTCGCTTTTGCAAATGACGTTCCATTAATTGTGCGATGTAATTAAGTCACTTTGTTATTCGGGAGTTTTTGCTCGTTTGCCAATTATTTGTTCGTTAAGGCTGGATACAGTTTGTGGGTTTATTTAAAATTTGTAAACAAACCCTTCGGATTTTTCCGTTGTTGGGATTAAAATTTGTAAACATTAACTTTTAAGTTTGTAAACAGAGATTTTGTCTACTCTTAAACATTATTTTAATCAAAGACTAGGCTTATGACATATAACAAAAAATACGGATATCTCATGTCTTAAATCGAGATTTTCATTATGAGAGGGTCTTACGGCAGTTTCATGTTCAAAATCAACCACTACTTGTTCTTTTACTAACGACACCAAACATTAAAGGCCGACAAGAAAGCAATCCCTCTGTGTCTTTAAATTATTTAACTCCTACTTTCTTCTTACAGATTCTGCCCTTCGCACAGATAACTTTTAGGTCGTCTAACTTCTGTCGAAATTATGCCGGGACAAGATACGGGATAGTTCCAATAAAAATAGTGCTTCCAACTTACAAAGTCCCGTCTCCGATAACCTCTGGTGGGAGCCGGTTAATTTCGAATTTAACGGCTATTACCAACATAGAGATGTTAACGAGTTTATTGCTAACCGCTTTCATTTCTGTTTTGACTTTTATTAGTGTTATTGCCCGTAGGGGTTCGTTCACACTTGTGAGGTAACCATAAAATATGGTTATTGAATTAAAACTAACAATAAGACGGCTTAGGTTCTGAATATAATGCAATCAGAAGATCGTAGTAAAAGATGTATTTAAAACTCGAAATAATGGTTAAATATTCATCTAGAGTAACGTTACTGAAAATTTGAGGATACATTGATTTAGTGTTACATAATTGGATCACATCACACATCATGACACTAATTTTATAGATGCGGAAGTTTCTGAGTTTGTTGTCACCTCTTCACCCTCAACCGACGGGACCAAAGTTTTGATGAATTTGATATGCAGAAAGCTTACACCCTGTATTAACACAATACATAGGCTTGTTTTTATCCAGGAAAAATACCAAAAAAAATAAATCCCGTGGGATTGCGATTAAATAACTCTAAGCAAGAATTACGGACAACAGATAATAGTGAAATAATAAAAAGTTGTTCGCATTTCGCTATAAGACTAGACGAGGATTAAAACTTTTCATGCATTATACTTAGATGGTAGAGAAGATCCTAATGGATCGCTTGCTCTGTTGTCCTCACAATGTGTGCACTTTTGCCAAATGAGTTTAATATTGCCATTGGTATTATACAACTTTTTAAGAACCCCTTACAAAAATCAGCTCAAAAAATGGCTTAGACGGCTTTGTTGACCCTTTCATTGCCAAGCGCTTGATTCTCCATGGAATTTTGACACCGATTGGAGTCAGCGGTAATGAATGGCTTAAAGGTCCGATTTCTAATTCAGCTAAGGACCGTATCGTTAATTATGGAAACAGGTTTGTAGTACTCAAAAAAAGTTATATAATAATATAAATATAATATATAAATGTCAATCAGTCAAGTATTGAGTCTAATATTGGATTCAGTACAAAAAATATTGAGAACTGTTGAAAAATTCCAAGACGAAGGGTCTATCCGCGAAACAACGATTTTCTATTGTGACCAAATATAGCGAAGGATCGGGTATGACGATGAGAAAAATTGCAGAAATGGAAGGTGTTAGTCTGAAAACAGTTTATAGCACTATCAAACGGTTAGGCATGAACCATACTTTCAAAGATTTACCTGGTCGAGGTAGAAAACGTGGTCCTTTGCATCATAATTTGGACAAGAAGACATGCGGGCAGTTTGCGAGAAATTAAGGTATTTCCACTCGAGATTGTGCGAAAAAATGCCAAACTTCTTTAGCAATGGTTCAACGTGCCAATGAAAGCAACATGCTGGTAACCTATAAGAAACAAAAACAGCCAAAACGCACTAAAACCTAGGAATCTACCGCTAAAACTCGGGCTAGAAAACTGAACGATAAAATTTTAACTAAAAACAAACAATGTATTATTATGGGCGACGAAACTTATGTCAAACTTGACTATAAACCCTGCCTGGGCCGCAATTTTATACCGTAACGAAAGATGCAAAGGTCTCTCAAGAGGAAAAATCAATTTTTTGCAAAAAATTTGGCCAAGAGGTAATGTTTTGGCAAGCTGTTTGTCAATGTGGGATGAAAACGACTCCGTTCTTCGTTAAGGGTAACTTGAATGCTGATATTTACAGGAAAGAAATGTCTTCAGAAGCGAATATTGCCACTTATTCGCAAGCACAGAGGTCGCACATTATTTTACATCGATTTAGCTGGCTGCCACTATGCTCGCCATGTGCTAGACTGATATAGAGGGAATAACGTCGACTTTGAACCAAAAACGTTCAATACCCCTAATTGTCCTCAGATAAGTCCCATAGAGAGATTTTGACCTCTGATGAAGGCAAGATTAAGAAAACATACTAAGCCAACAGATAAAGTCGAGGAATTAAAAAAAGACAGGATTCGTACGTATAAAACCTTCAACACTTTAGCTGTCCAACGGTTAATGAAAAACATTAAAAGCAAGATCGGGAAACTGGCCAAGGGGACCAGTAAATAAAAATAAGTTACTCTAATTATTGTGTTTGCACACTCATATGTATATGAGTTTAGTTGTTTTCCTATAATATAAAATGTTACCACAAATTACGAGTATTATACTTGTTTCCATAATTAACGATACGGTCCTTAAGTATTGGAAATAGGCCCAATGTCCCATTGCTAGTAATTTATAAGAGGCATTCATATCAGGCGTAACTCATAAGGCTTAAGCCGGACTCGTAAATTACGGACCGGTGACGTCGGAATAGCCGTGATACCGTTTGTTTTCATGGAATTAGCGTTTTGTATTGTTCCCGGTTTAATGCTGGTGATTGTTAGGACGTTAATGTGTAATGGTAGACGCATACCTACGGACTGTGTTCAAACTGTATTCTAACTGCCAACTGTGGAATGGTTTTTGTTGCAGTTTGCAGTCAAAATAGCTATGTATCTAATTGTAACGTTGATCTCCGGTATGCGATGCAAACTGAGGTGATTTGAGGCAGTTACTTCATCTACATTTGTGTATTTTTGGATATCGCAAAAACATACATAACATAAACATAACCGTCACGCCTTATTCCCTGCGGGGTAGGCAGAGACAACAGAGCGCCATTCGCTTCTATTTTGACATACTTCTTTCGCTTCACTAACATTCATCACTCTCGTCATACACGCTCGACGGTTTCGGGTACTCTTAATTTGGCCTCCCTTTAGCACATCGCCGATCTGGTCGATATACGTTCTTCGAGGGCGCCCTCGACCGACTTGCCCCAACACACTTCCCTTGTAAATTTGCTTACATACCCTTGCTTCATCCATTCTCTCCACATGCCCAAACCAACGCAGCATACCTTTCTCTATATATCGCAAAAAAAATTAGTCAAATTGGTGCACTGAGTCTTCTATTTATCTGATTATATCCTCTACCTTATTATTAAAGATTTAAAAAATTGTAACAGGTTTAAGCGTAAATATAATATTGATCCTAAACTGTGCTAAAATCGAGATGATATTTATGTATGTCTTTAAGCACAAACAAATCCTAAATCTGGACAATGTCACATACTCCGCTTGTGTACCAACATCCACATTATCATACATTATTGGGATAAACATACATTTAAAATTCAGATTACCTCTCACGACATAGCCGGTCGAGTTGGCAAAGTTTCCGATGGCAATCTTTTCTAAGCGGCTACAAAGCGAAAGAGATGTCAAATTCTCGGAAATAGGCCGTGTCAAGTTAAGTTAAGAGTTCCAATGCCCGGAGCCGTGACGATTATGTAACTTAAGGTGCTAGGGCTGCCACGTTACGGATTTAGATCAAATCCGAGCCTTTCTCAAAAATGTAGCACCTATCTACGTCAAAAATGGGACATGATTTTTTTGTACTTGCTATACTGTTACCATGAACGGTAACCATAAAAGGCAATAGATTATAGGGAAAAAATGGACACGATTTTTTTCTCGTTGGGATGGCGTGTTGAGTCGGGTTTAGAATTACGCCCTTCCATTTCTTCTGCAGATGTCATGAGAGGTGACTAAAAAGATAGGTAAATATTTGGGGAGGTTAATACAGTCTTCATTGTTTTTCTTTACGATGCCCATGGAAGAATCGGAGAGGTGTTATTTTAAGCCCGACACCACACGGCGAACCAATGTCTGGCGATTATTCGAGCGTTTCAACCGTTTCATTCATCTGGCTACATTTTATATGAATCAGCTGCAGATTTTTTAAGGTAGTTTTCGACTACTTGCTGATCTTGTTCTTCTAATAGATAACTAAACAACCGTATCAGATTAAGTATTCTTCCATTTTTACAGAAAAGTGTCTAGGCGATTGAAACGCTCGAATAAATTTCTAGTCCAGGTCAACGTCTCCTAAAATTCGGGGTTACTAAAGTTACTTTAATTCGACTCCGTTGTAATATGAATTTATGGCAGTCAGGTATCCGGTACTGAGTGATGCTCCGTCCGAGGAATATTAATGGATTTAATTACGCTGGCTGGTACTTACTGAATTACCAGGTCCAGAATAGTTTGAGGTTACCTGGAAGGGGATTTGGTGCTGTGTGGGCGGGAATTAGTTCAAAGTTCCACCTCAAGTACTATTGAAAGGATTCCTGACCCACCATAGGACTTGCAGTAAACGTCTAAGGGCCTACGTTAGCTGACAACGCCCGCGAACGACGACGACGACGACGATGACGCGACAAACGCCCGCCTAATAAGAAATTGTATGCATTGAGGTTAGGCGTTTTATACGCGCGTATACGGTCGTTTCGGCATAAGCGTTTGGACGCGCGCTACGTTACGCGCTTCAAAAAACCTCGGGTATACGGGCATATTTCGGCACGTTCGCTTGAACCGGTCAGTATCAACATGGATGTATCGCTTATACGAGCTTAGAAGCGCGTCAACGCTCGCACAAGTTGCGCGTGTGACAAAA
Source organism: Adoxophyes honmai (assembly GCA_005406045.1). Classification (NCBI taxonomy): domain Eukaryota; kingdom Metazoa; phylum Arthropoda; class Insecta; order Lepidoptera; family Tortricidae; genus Adoxophyes; species Adoxophyes honmai. The sequence continues at coordinate 7,882 of BHDV01065709.1, forward strand.
AGCGCACCTATACGCGCCTACATTGGCTTCCAAAAACGAGCTTGGCTCGGGCGCGTGCGACGGACTTTAGTCCACGCGGCGGGCGGCGGGCGTCCGCTCCGTGCGCACCCAGCTTGCTCACGGACTATCCATTATACTGGTAGCGCGAACGCCTAGTTCACTACGTTAGTATTCTAGTCCAGTTGCGGGTATTTTAGTAACTAAATGTGTTTGAACAATGAAAATTCGTCGCGGACTCGCTGGTTAACGGCGGACGTCCAGAGTGGGACCCGCGAGTGTACGTCCTGGTCAGCTAGCGTAGGCCCTTAGGCTGGATTTTTTTGTTACGTGTTTTGGCAGCGCCGTCGGAGCGAGCGCTTAGAGATGTATGGTATTAGTAGTTGCGTTTCAAAGTCGCGCGCTTGAACAGCGCTATTCGTTGGGAGCTGAACAACAGCTACTAATGTCTAAATTGATGTTGAAATAAGCATCAAAATAAAAGCATCAAAAAACTGCTATCCTTAGTCGTCTCTACAACATCTAAGGGAGTAACGGAGAAGTTGATCTTACATAGGTACACGAATAAAAATCAAATACCTAGCCATCGAATAAAATTAGTAGTACCCTGATTCTTCAGCGATCTAACGCAAACTAGCACTTCTATAGCATTGAACATCCTCGAGACTTAAACCGCCCTAATCTTCTCATAACATCTTGCGACACAGTTCCCGGACAATTCCCCAGTTTTCCGTATTCAATTACGACGGTGACAACCCTAAGCGGGTCTATGACGACCCTTGTCATGAGTGACGTCACGGCCTACATTCCAGGCCCTCTGATTGGATGACGGGTTTAAACAATCGAAAGAGTTTTGGTGACGCGGCGAGTTGGGGTATTAAGCCCGTCACAGACTACGCATATACCTACGATACTATTTTATCTGCGTATAAATGCTATCTGTCCATATGTCGGTGCCAACAGATACTTGACGGTAAATCTGCGCTGTGTGTTGGCTCATTGAATTGTATAGGGCGAAATTGACAGATATTTGTTCAGTAACTGATATCTTACCGTATCTGCTTAGTGTGTGACACGCTTTATTGTTTTGGTGGCATTTCATCGGGCTTCGAAATCAGAATTCACATACACTACGGCTGCATTCCCCAAAGGTGTTGGCAGAACAAATGAAACTTAATGTAAAATAATAAGTAAAAACTCTTTATTATACAGAAAATACAGGTAAGTCTCAAAAACAAAATACAAAGTACAAAAGTGAATTTATTCCAAAAAAGATCTCTGCCAGCCAACCTTCGAATAGAAGGAAGAGGCAGTAATAGTCATGGTTGTGATTTAGAAGTACGGGCGCCATGCCTATGTTTTGTAAAATGTATAGGATCAAAGCTTTTTAGATTTACCTAAGTTGATTTAATTCGGAGTTTCTATACAGTTGAAAAATACATACTGTTAAAGAGAGATCAGAATTAAACTCAAAACGATACAACACTACGGTAGATTTATTGTTCGATCACGTGACAATTATAACTGAGAGCTCAACAGACGATGCGCGTGTACTGGGCCGTGGTTGCCAGGCGAGTGCGGGGTGTCGAGTGCCGCGCCGCCACGGCGGCGCCGGCGCTGCGTCGCGATTGCGGGTAGACGGCTGCTGGTGTGGGTGCACGTGCGCGTGTGTGCGAGCCGCCCTTACAATACTTATATTTTGTTTGAATTTTTAATTTATAGAAATCTCATACAAGTAAATCTAGATCGATAGATAATAGATGGCAAGCGTGTTGCTATTCCAAATTTGTTTTTTTCTGTGCTTTCTCAAAGCGTCTGAGGCATTTATTCTTCATTATGACCTACCTTCTCTCTCTGAACCCTACGCGGACGTCCATTGTTTTGTCTTAAATACTTAATCCTTGGACTACGGCTTGAAACAGTGCTCGACCGACGGTCAGCGCTGACCGTCGGTCGGCGTAGCAATATCTATGCAAGTCTTGAACGCGCACACAGCTACGCTGACGGTACGCGCGTGATTTGGATTCGATTTAGGCTTGAAATAGTGCTCGACCGACGGTCAGCGCTGACCGTCGGTCGAGCACTGTTTCAAGCCTACAGGTCCACCTTTACCTTTGACGCTGACTATTCGGAATTACGCCAAGTTGTTTCTTTATTCTTAGGACACAAGGTACTAAAGCGGCAATAAAATAATATTAACATTGCAATAATGACCATCCATTTACCAGCCAAGTTTATGGAACATGGGACGTTATTATAAACAGATTTCCTGATTTCACCCATGATCACCGGGCACCAGTGTTTCTGGTATATTTTATTGCCACTTTCAGCTCCAACATCAGCAGGTGTTCGTAAAGGTTCAATAAATTGAAGCTATTAGCGTCTATATTTTACAGCTATTTCCTTGTTTCGAGCGTAACTATTCTGTCATTTGCGGCCATAATGCGAACGGGATATCCACAATGACAGATAATTTATTCTGCTTATACCTAATTTGTTTTGTCTTTAAAAAACCTGTTACAAATAGTCATCTATGATGCTGATTCATCTAATCATCTATGTTAAAATCTAAAATTATACTGGGAGTGAATGCAGGGAATGGTCATGGTTCTGACTATTACATGTTTTGTGTGCTCTGCCTACCCTATTTGGAAATACAGGGGTGATGTTTATAACTGTAAAAAAAAAAAAATGATGTATCTTAATTGCAACATTAATAAATTTGAAGCGTTCTCGTGTTATCGAAGTAAGATGCTTTAGGCGCGTAACATAACATTCCATGTAGCAAATTTTGTGAGGAAAACTATGACATTAAACCCCGCTCTTAATAGGAAGAGCTTAGCTAACATACCAGACTAAAATATAGTCCATATTATTATGGTTAGCAAGACTTATGCCTCGTAAGACCTAGAAATTTCTACAGGTATTTCCCTGTCGTATCTGATGTCATTTTACCGCAAAGGTCAGGGGCATATTTTACTAGACTTTGACATCGCCCAGCAAAATTACGGCAAGTAATAAAAACTTAATGTCATAATTTCCCTATAAATGCCGACCTTTTTCTGTGTACATAAAATATAAACGTCGCTTTCAGGTCAACTCCGAACCGTAATGGAAATACGAATAAGTAATAAGAATACTAATAACTTTTAATGTATTTAAATAATAGTACTTTGTGCAAATGCCGTAGCAGGTAATTTGTAATTTTGGCCCTGTTAATTATTTTAGCGTTTTCAGTTCTCATTCTTGTCATTTCAAACATAAAATAACAGTGTCATTGTATGGTATTTAATATGTTACATCGAAAATGTCTCTTTTCACAGGCTTTATTCGCAGCTTTATCCTCATTCTATCCGTATATTCACATTTGTTATTTAGTCATTTTTACAACCTTGAAAAGTAGTAGGTACTAGGTAGTCTAATAAGTAAGTACCTTTATTTTACGTCGAAGAAATTAGTAAAGGTATATTATGCATCGACTTAAAAACGTGTTACATCTGGTAGTACATTGTTGTGAAATACCTACTATCCATTAATGTACTATTACTAGGTTTGATTTCCGAGGGCGTCCTTGTATCAACTCGAGAGACACTCGTCTGTGTCAACAGTAGGGAGCCCGCGGTAACTGTGTCAATTGGTTGATAGTGATTTTACCATACTTTGGCTAATGCAATGACTCGCAAATTTATATAACCGTGTACATTTTTTGACTCTTTAGTCCGCTTTTTTGAAGATATGAACAATAATAGTGCGTACATCCGTACCAGTATATAAATTTGTTTGTTTGTTTATTTGTTTGTCCGTCTATCGTAGAGATAGTTTAGGGCATGGAGAGTGACGTAGGCTACATTTTGTCTCTTCAAAACCCCCC
>BHDV01065709.1:11761-28950 GCA_005406045.1 Adoxophyes honmai
CCCCCATTTCCCTAAAGTGAGGAGTGGAAGTTCTCTTCTGTGATACCCCGAATTTAACGCGAGCGGAGCAGCGGGCAAAAGCTAGTAATGTATAACCAAGCTTGCCGTTAGTTGTAAAATAACATTATGACAATGAGGTCTTATTATTGTGCCGACGAATGTTCGATCTTGTTATGAGTTATTCTTGTCAATCGAAGACGTTGTCAATTCTAAACTCATGGAGCTGCAAAATAAGACACGCGCCTGGTCATAAAATCTACTGAACCGTAAAACAAAAAAGTCAATGTATAAGAATCAGATATTTACAGTTTTTCTGCAACCTTCACTTCAATCTTCCGCGTCAAATGCTGCCCGCATATCATAAATAAATTCCCCGCAACAAGATTCCATCGAAAATTCAAAGTACAATGCTCAGGTGAAGTTTGCCGGCTGCATTTACCGATAAACTCGGTTTGATTTATTCATACTGCGCTTTAGAACTGTCGGTGTAATGCCCAGTTTCCGCCCTTGGGGCAGCAGTATAGTAATCTTCTGAGTTCTGAGAACCCCTTTGCTTCCTAGATTCGAAATGATTCAGATGGTGACGGTCCTCTCAATACGCGTATGAGAAAGATTAATGAGCTTCATTTGTTTGGAACCGACGATGACTGTGTTTCGGCCGAAGCAATTTTTCTCAAGTCGTATTTGATTTGATAATAGGCTGTTATTGTAGTCATGTTGTTTTACGATTTAGAAATATGGATGTGTTGGTCATGCTAAAGCGTTGGGTATTAATTTACCCGTTTAAAAAAGTTTGTGAACTAGAAATAATTTTTTTTGCTCATCCGTGCGTGACGGTTTGTATTGTAAGTCGGAGGGGAGCCAATTAGCTGTCTACTTTACCTTACAGTCCTTACTTTTTGTATATTTTTACGACGAACAGAGTATAAAATATCTGATGGAGGGCAAAGTTGTCAAGGAAAAGAAATCATTCAAACGGAAGTATTAACACACCGTTCTCCAGTTCACGCCCTTTAATGCAGGTTCTTTCACTTCCTCATACAGCATAGCGTCTATCACATTCTTTGTAATATTTTAAATTGTGCCTTCGATCATTCAAATTTCTTCATTTTCATTCTTTCGTTTTTACCTCATTGTGCAAGAGCTTACCATCTGCAAAGCTCATAAATGTATACTTTAATTAATCGTTTAATTCGGATCGTTAACTACCAGAGTAGTTAATTGCTGTCCAAAAGGAACGGGCCCCAATATTTTGCAAGTCAACGTGCGCGTTATCTCTTATAACGAGAGCAATTAGCAAAAAATATAGGTGGTCCGAGACATAAATACGTATATCTTAACTATTAATGGAGTCGAAATGTTGCGGTATACCTACCTTAACATTTTACATTTTTCGGTTCTTACAAAATTTTAAACCTGACACTACGCGGGGCAAATCAATTCGATATTTTTTCTGATCTGGATAACCCAGATTGACACTGATGACGACGTCAAATCAAACGTAACTTGACTTGACGCATACCAACGCAGCTATGACATGCATCAGAAATATGTATTTACCAATGAAGTCATTGTCGTATACGTAAAATCATATCCTTGTATCCAAAAATTACAAAGATGACTAAACTTGTGCCGATGCGGACTTGATACACCCAATTGAACAGGTAACGGTTTTTGGGAAAATGTGAAGTACGTTTTTGAATGGCGATGTATCACAGACTTATATTTAAATAGATGACTCAAGTGTATGTACTTCGCGTGCCAAAAGGGAGAGCAATGCTCTTCCTTTGACACGATTTAATTTAGTCTTGTACTACTTAGATACTTATCCATGAGGTTTAACTTCCTAGTGACAGGACAACTTGAATAAGGCGGTTTCATCTTTGAATTGGTTTCACTTGGACTGTCAATTCCGTTCACTAAAGCGCTCCTGTGACGTTACAGTGGATAGAGAAAAGTGGCACCAGACAAATGCAGGAACTCGCGGTATCTACTTTGATATAAGCACAGAATAGATAATAGTTGATATGACTCTGTGTATTATCCTGTGATTTACAGGATTACCTTTAGATATGAAGTTAACTTTTAAAAAAAAAGATATTTTGCATCATTTCATTAATCGCAGTTTAAAGCTAACATAAACGTCTATCTCAATACGTTTAATAAGAAAATTAAAACTTTTGAAGGTCGTGAGTTACACGAGTTTTTTATTTCGAGAAAAACCTTGGCAATTTTAATTGTGTTCGCTAAAACGAATTTGTCGCTAATTCCTGTGTCCAACTTTTGTACAAATTAATTAAAGCAACAATCATAGCCTCTATTGTCCCGATCACAAAGAAATTCCTGGACACCGTCACATTTGGCGCGTAACGCATTGTTTCGCCCAAACAATTAGTACATTGGGATTAAAGCGCTTTATGTCAGGCCGGAATAGCGCACAATTGTACCAAAATACATTAACTAATGCTACCTACCATTAGGCAATGTTTACGATTATGAGATATATTTTGAAGGACATATTTAGATGTTAACAGACTTTATTAAATCAAAATTCTCATGGGTAATGTTACTGTCTGTGTATACTAGATTTACAGAGCTATAATGTTCTATTACGAGTTTTATTTTAGTTATAAAATAAGAAAGTAGCTCTGTACCTATGTCTGTTAAATTACCTCGCGTCAATGCCTTAACCGACTTTAGGGCCGATTCTACCAAACGATGCTAATATCTAGTCGTTGTAAAGTCACTATTTACTGACGACTAAGTAAATTTTTCGTATGAAAAAACCGCGTAAGTGCAAGTTATTCCAAAACTTAGTTTTATTAAGTTATCCACTAATTAAGTTTTTAATTTCATGTACTTTTTTGCTACAATTATCGCATTAGGCGTATCCTGTAATGATAGTGTAAACTTTGGTGAAAATAAATAAATAAAATATTCTCGTTTGGCCAAATCAATCCTTAAACAAAATTAAAGATGTAGCATGAAGGGTTCCATACCATTATTTTACAACATTAGTCGATATAAAACTAAAATCAGGTAAAATGAACTGTGCGACTAACTTAACTTTGGCGTTTTCCCCATAGATCCATCGAAATAAGGACACAAACCGTAAAAATGTATGGTAAATGCGAAATGAACGATAATATTTATTTCGTTGTATTTTTTAACAGATTTTAGGGCCGTAGATCTGAGTACCATATTTAATATTTAACTTCAATATTAATGAACTTGAAGTTGAAGCGTTGAAAAAAAGGGTTCTGTTTTTCCTTTACGGAACCCGAAACACAAAACCATGTCGCTGGGAAATGAGTGGATAGTCATTATCACTCGGGAAATTTTATTTTTATGCTTTTACGACTTTTCCGTCGACGTTTAACAACGCTTCATTACTTTGAGCCTCATCCATAAAATATTACCTAATGTTTGCTGATACTCCATCTGTCATATTAACATTTTATATTAGCCGTATATTGGTGTTATAAGAGATTATCGAGTATCGTTGGGGGCTTATAACCGGCATTTTCAGCTCGCTATACGGCATTAATTAGACTTGTTTAATCATGCTAATACGGCTTTAGCTAATGAGATATCGTGCCTATTAGTGGTATTACTTGTTAGCTTGACTCAATTTAGTTTACGAATTTGTGGATGGTAATTTGGGAGGCTTTTATAAAGCCTTTAAAAATTGGGTCAAGTTAAGTTCTGTTAAGCCTGTGTATATTAGAATATCTGACTTCACAGAGCATCGTGAATGTGTACGGTGTTGTGTGTCTTTTAGCTTGAGTTCATAACATAATAGGTTTATTTATACATATACTTTATAACTACGTGGTGTAGGTTACAGGATAAATATTGCACAAAATAAATGAAGCACGACAATTGATGCTGACATAATTATCAAGACAATGTACAAGCTCGTATGCATACATACAGTCATGTCTAGATCATATTATCCACCATTTTCTTTGAATTCTTGGATTTATCCATACTAGTTGTATACTTAACAGGTAATATACCTACGTCTTTGAACATTATTAGATGTAATAAAACGATGTGTGATGGCGGCTAATCGTGAGTTCATTCCTCGTAATATCTGATCAACATTGGTTCTCTAATTGTAATTGTTAATCAAGGTAATAAACTATTGTGTCATTATTTATACGATTGCTGATTTAGTGCCAAAGGTCCTGCTTAATATATGAATCTATTAGGTATTTTAGTCCAGAGGTCTTGACAGTCGAGTTCAGAGTATAATTGATCGATTTCTTCATTAGTTCCTCTTATGTCAGCAGTACCTTTTTTACTTATTATACATATATGTACATACATACATACAGTCACGCCTTATTCCCACAGGGGTAGGCAGAGACCACTTTGTTCTACTTGCTACGATCCTGGCATACTTCTTTTGCTTCATCCACCTTCTTTTGATTCATTAGTCTCTTCATACATGCTCGTCGATTTCGGGTACTCTTGACCTGACCTGTTTCTAAAACTTTTCTTACTTATTATTGCATTTATTAATATACAATTATACATACATGCATCCAAATACATACAAACATCACGCCTATTTTCCAAATGGGGTAGGCTGAACACACGAAATGTGACATAGACTACTATTGTTTCACTAGTACTACAAAAAGTTTTTAAGTACCTAGTGTTTATTATCCTTGCCAAGTTAATTAGGGGACTCTAGCCATTTCTAGCACAATTTTAAGTTTATAAACAGATGATAGAGGTATAAATAGCGACAGGTTGCTAGCCTGTCGCTCAAAGCATACCTGAATCTATTTCCTTGGTTGTCTTTTACGACATTCATGAAAGACAGGAGAGGTCTCATTCTAACAGGAAAAAACCGACACCATACGAAAAATAAAAATAAAAACACAAGCAGAAAGCACAATAATCTTGTTATTAATCTTACTGCGTATAAACTTCGATAGTTGAGAGATTTCTTTCCCAGGTCGTTACCTTTGATTAGTAAAAAAGACGACTATATACCTATGTACTTATTTTCAAGGTAGCATTCTTCAGAAAGCTCTAACGTAACAATCAAGTACGTTGCAAAAAACTTGCACGCAAAAAACATATTACCGTAATACATTCAATGCAGTGAGTCACAGTTTAGTGTACAGACTAAATAACAACCTTCGCTAATGTGTTACGAACTGTGAAATTTGCTTCGAGTTCGAGGCATGTTTTTTAGCTATGCGGTAGGATAGAGTGGAACAAATGCGTTTGAAATAGTTCTTGGAACACATAAATTGGTCCGTCCGTTAATATGATCGTGCTTCAGATAGGTACCGCGTACTAAAGTTAAGTGCTCCGGTTTAGCAGTTAATTAAATAGATAAAGGACGAGCATTCTTGAGTGCTTTAAATTAAAGTAATGTTTGAAGTAAAGCATTGCAGAACTTGTTTGTGTATTACTATTATTTTGTTTACAAAAAAGAGTAGACTTTAATGTTAATGAGTGAAGTTTTTGGGAGGTAATTCTAAGTGAATATATCACTTCTTTCTATGTATTTGAGCCGGAGAATTTGTTTGCGCTTAGCAGGCAACACAAGTTTACAAACATTACGTAACTTGTCGCCAAAATTAAATCATAAACAGGCAGGGTCGTCCCAATTCTTCGTACAAGGTCCTCTTTATAATTTGCCGAAGTGCAAATTTGTATAGAGAGAGTACACAAGGTCTGGGTTGTTTAGGCTACACAATCAAAGGGTGGAAATGGGCGTCCGAATAATAAAGGAGTTTCGGTCCTTCGCTACTGCAAATATTATGAAATCATTGGATTATTTATATTTATTTTAAGAGTATGAACTCTGACACAATGGCGTGACGAGCGCGTCCGTGCGACGACATCGAGAGGATATCTCCGTCATTCTTCGCTTAATTTCTTAAAAGGCCCGTGTAAACAAAACACGATCTTTAGGTTCGCCGTGTGGTGTCGGGATAGAATAACATTTATCTCCATGTCTTCTTTGGATGTTGTAAGAGGCGACTAAGGAAATAGGTTTAGGTATGCTTTAGGCGACAGGCTAGCAGCCTGTCACTATTCTACCTCTTCCGTCTTTGCAAACCTAAAACTACGCTAGAAGGGGCTGCGAAGCGTGATATAGTCATAATAATCATTTTGTCTCTGTCGCTTTTCGTGCGCTCTACCTATCCCATTTGGAAACACATGCGTGATTGTATGTATGTACGATTTTTAGTTTCCTTAGTGACTATAAACTATAAAAAACAGACAACAGACGCGTACGCGTGCACTTCTTTAATGTTGGAGGCCAAGAACCTTTACTGTTGCCAGATCGCATCAGCGAGTGTCGTCGTTTTGGCGAACGAAGTAGCGTTCTATAAAATGTATCGTCTAGTTCTTTTTTTGTTAATATACCGTCTATACCAGTGTTTCCCAAACTTTGTTCTGCCGTGGCCCGGTAATTTTCGCACTGCCCCTTCATGGGCCACTTAACACTTAAACCCAAGCTACCTTTAGATAAAATATCATACATTTATTTAAGCACATTAAAAAGGGGAAAGTCGCGACCCGGTATTTTATTTAGATGGCCCGGTACCGGGTCACGACCCGGCAATTGAGAAACGCTGGTCTATTGTGCATTTCAGTTTCCCGTGTATGTCGTGCAAACGACAACGGGAACAGTTCAAAGTACCTACTTATATTGAAAAACTAAAAAAACATTAAATGCAAGCTATTGATAGGTACTCGGAGGATTTTATAATACTTTCTAAGCACGACTCAAGATAATTAGGTCTCTTTTTAGTAGACCAGTCCACTTGCATGTTATTCAAAAGTCCAAAACAAAACTTACACAACGAAATTCTAACAAATTAAGTTCCCATCATTAAATAAGCACGCAAATCGACGCAACTGTAAAGACAAATGGGCACGCTATTCATTGCCATTGTTTCACATTGCATAAGAAAAACTAGCAACTTTCGATAATTTATTAAGATACTATCTAAGCCCTTTGTGGACCCTTTATGTCACGTTTATGTAACTTCTGGCTTGTGGTGTTATTACGTGAGTGAAGTTCCAAACACACTGGAGATGAAAGGCAATGTAGATTTTATCATATGTTAAAAAAGGTCAACATAAAAATTCATTGTGCACTCAAAGTACCAGTTAAATGTGGGTGTGAAGTTCGTGTCAATACTTTAAAATCTATACTATACTGTTTATAAAAAAGAGTAAAAAGAAGTCGTGGTAGTATAGCGGTTTGACCTGTGGCCTCTGACGCAGAGGGTCGTGGGTTCGAAGTTCGAACCTATGATTTTTTCGGTTTTTATATGCAAAATAAAATTTCATTTTTACCTAATCGGTGAAGGAAACTATACAGTGACGAAGTAAGTCAACGTTATGCGTGAATTTTTCAATCCGCATTGGGCCCATGTGGGAACTATAGACCAAGCCCTCAAGTACCGAGAGGAGGCCTGTGCTTAACAGTGGGACGTATTTTGGCTATATTATTGTATTACACAAATTATTACACATTAGTAGTAGAGTTCTCTAATATCTTCCAAGTTTACGTTTTTTTTTTATCAATGTTCCATATTTAGTTTTCCGTAAATTCGACAGTGCTACTAGGCCAGCGTGTCGCCTCCAGTTCTTTAACTACTCTTGTACCGCTCCATGCATGTACCAGCACGTAATAAGTCAGTAGGCTGTGTAATAGTAATGCCGCGTTATTAATGGCGTTACAAGTGAACTCAATCCGAGATGAACGTGCGGAACTAGTTTTAGATTATAACCGATGGAATTAAGTGATCGCGGGCTCTGTACCGGTTACATACGGCGCTTAAAAGCGCTTGAGAAATACAGGGTGATGGAAATTTTGGGAATAAGCAAAAGATGCAGACAACTTCGTGTTGTGCCTTTGATCTTTTTGTCTATCTAACAGTCTAGTGTTAAGAGGATAGGAGTCGCGGCGCTTCTCCATACAAACGTAATCCCCTGTTTTCTCCGTGAATAATGACATTAGAGCAAAAAAATATTTTTACATTATATTGGTATCTGTTGTGGCTATGCCCCTATGATTTGTTTATATCGATTTTCTATTTTTTTTTTTTTATTATTTAGAAAATTGATAAAAGCAAATCATAGATGCATAGCCATAACAGATACAAATATAATGTAAAAAAATTTTTTGCTCTAATGTCTTTATTCACGGAGAAAACAGGGGACTACGTTTGTATGGAGAAGCGCCGCGACTCCTATCCTCTTAAGATGGCGTTCAGCACAGACTTATATCGAAACAGATACTGCGAGTTCCTGCGTTTCGGTGAAAACCAAGCGTGCCTATTTTTCTCTACCTACTGTAACGTCATATGAGCGCTTTAGTGATGGGAATTGACTGTCCGAGTGAAACCGATTCAAAGGTGATGCCGCTTCATTCAAGTTGTCCTGTCTCTAGGGAGTTAAACCTAATCTAAGTGTACAAAACTAAATGAAATCGCGTCAAAGGAAGAGCATTGCTCTCGTTTTGCTTCTTTTTTGGCACGCGAAGTACAGTATACACTTGAGCCATCTATTTCGATATTAAGTCTGTGACGTTCGGCGACCTTAGTAGTTCGGATGTAATTGCTGGGTAACATTAGCCTAACCAGAATTTGTTGTAAAATTTAAGTATCTGTTGTTACTATTGCAATACCTATAAATTTTGTAAGTAGTTATCCAATTTTTTTATTAGAGTAATTTAGTGCGCAGTTTATTAAGTGTAGTGTCGGGTTAGGATAACACCTCTCTATTTCTTCCGTGGATGTTGTAAGAGGCGAATAAGGAAATATGTATACTTTAGGCGACAGGCAGCAACTTGTCACTATTATACCTTTTCCACACATTTTTAAACCTAAAATTATGATAGAAGTGGCTGCGAAACTCGTCGTAGTCATGGTTTTGTTTATGCCACATCACGTTTCGTGTGCTCTGCCTACCCCATTAGGGACAAGCGTGATTGTATGTATTATCAGGTATTCTTAAATAAGTTTATGTTTAAATTGGCACGTTCCACGGTTTACAGGATGATTAATATACTACCTGTTTAATGTTACCGTAGTTATGATTGAATTATAGTTGAAGTAACTTACTAAACCAGTCTCTGGTTACTATGTAAGCATCATGAATACGAAATGTGAAATTACTCGGCATACCAAGTCAGTTCAAGTCCTGTGGTACATTAACTAAGTTTTAAGCAAATAGTTTGCAAATACCTAACTGCAAAAATTAATATGAAAATGTACAGCTACAGTCGAGTTCATAAATATATGAGCAGACAAATGCCAAATATGTAAACTTTTGCACCTTATTGTCAATGTCATAAAGGTGTACAGATATTTTTGAACCCTCAGTTTTGCTCATATATTAATGAACTCGACTGTACTATTTCCTACGTGTGGTGTCGGTTTTAGAAAAGCACCTCTCCAATTTTTCCATGGACGTCGTAAGAGGCGCCTAAGGAAATCGGCTGAGATATATTTTAGGCGACAGGCTAGCAACTTGTCACTATTGTACCTGCCAACTCAAAATCTAAAAATATGCTAGAAGTGGTCATAAAACGTGAAATAGTTATGATTTTGTCTATGTAGCCTTTCTTGTGCTCTGCCTACTATTGAAATGCCGAGATGTTAAGAAAAATATAAAAAAGCGTCATTAAATCAAATTATAACAGCGAGAAGAAACAATTTTTAGATCAACTACGCTAATTGTATTTTTTTTACCTTTTTTTAAGGTGCTTATTTCAAGAAAAGCGTACACTAATATACTCCTGAAAAAGGTACAGGGAAATAAGTTAATTTCCTTTCAAACCTTTTTATTTTCCTTCGATATGGCAACCCTATTGCATTACGATACAGGCGTAACGTTGATCCGAACTACTTGAGAAGCTTAATCAAAGGTTCTTCGAGAAAAGTAGGGTAAGCGGGCTAATGACGGACATCTTTAGGGTAAACGCTGCCTCGTGTTGTTGTACTGACACCTTTTCGAAAGGATTAAATACGCAATACATGGCGCTTTTTCTACCTTTTTTTTTGCATATTATAACCGCGCGTGTATTCCTAAAAAGTTGGCAGAGCACATAAAAAGTTATTTAAATAAAACCATGACTATTCCATGTTCTGTAGCTTTTTAAGCTCTCAATTTAAGGTTTAAAAGTAGATTAAATAGGTACAATAGTGACAGGTTGCTAGCCTGCCGATTAAAACTCTTCCTTAGTAGCCTTTACGACATAAGTAGGTATACAGAAGAAATGGAGAGGAGTTCTCGATTTATAATGTTTGTCTATGTTTAAATAATCTTTATAACATCTACGGGTGGATTTATGTGTTCTTGATTTATTTACCCTTGATTTAATACGGCACCCGTGTGGTGCCGGGTTAGAATAGCACCTCCCCCTTTCTTCCCGTGGGTGTCGTAAGAGTCGACTCTGGGAAAGGGTTAGTGTATTGTGAGCGATAGGCTAGCAACCTGTCACCGCAATATCACGTTTAACTATCTGGTTACCCTGAATTTGCTAAACGTGGCACTGGATTTTTGAATTCATGTGCTCTGCCTACCTGTCATGGGAATATGGGCGTGAGAATATGTATGTATGTGATTTATTTACTGACTGGCTGAAAATAAAATAAAACATGTTACTTAATGATTAAAGAAAAACCTATAATAATGAAAAAAAAAAAAAAGCTTTTATGTAGCCAGTAGCGGGCAGATATATGTATTGGACCGATTGATATTGTTTCAAATATTAGTTTACCTTCAATTAATTTGGAGAATGTCAACAAATAACTCACGTAGCTTTCCTCAACTTCAATTGCAAGGACGAATTGAATCGATACAATGTATTGTGTACTTAAAGTAATTGAAACAATGGGTATTTTAGGGTTTCACCTACAGTGGTATTGTATGTAACAAATATGTTATCGTGAGTTGTAACTATTGCGTTATAAATTGTATACAGGCAACCATACAAATGATTAGGTTCGATTATTATGATGTTTAGATATGTAGTAGTTATAGGTACAGAGGTTCAGCTGAATATATCTCTATAGTACCATTCTCAAAACATTTAAAAGGCTCTCAAACTGAATAACATATCTCGCACACGTATGCACTTAAAAAAACATAACAATTTTCAAATAGAAACACACTTTGTTGACTTTCTTATATCAAAACACAATTCAAATAAAGCTATTTTCCCACGGTACTAATATAAGAATAATAAACAAAACGTGTGTGAAGAAAATTCGTCATCATACTTATGACGTCCAAAGGGATATGATAATATCTATAAATCAAATGAAAGTAAGCGTGGGATCAACCCTGTCGTCTCTATCTTAAACTATGTGGTAGATAAGGACAGCGCGTTTGAGAATCAAGAGTTAAAAATGTAACCAACGTCAAATATAGCTTGGCACCTTGGCACCATGTCGTTCAACAGCCTGATACAAAATATCATATTTGCATAAGGTAAAAGTACCAATGCTCGATGCCTCAACGCCCAATAGATGACACCCATCTGTCACCTGTCTTTCTATGACATAAGGTTGCAAGTGCCATGTATTGTCAGTGTCGAGCACAGGGGCGTTTACCTTATTTAGAAAAACAAATGCGTTAAAAAGAAAAGGTACAAATATTTATAGATTATTAGCTACTGGAACCCCTGTTCCAAAGAAAACGTCAGATTTTGACAGTTATTTGCAAACTTTGTCGTTCAATATTGCATTTTAGTTTCCCCTTTCAAAATGTCATCTTACGCAGGCTTATGTGGGTGGTGTTGTATGAGGAGTTAACGTATGTGCGTCCTATAATCAAATTACTTAATCATAAAACTAGCAAGTCACGGAAATCAATTTGGCTCATATCTAATAAAAAGCTAAATTTGGATTTGGCAATAGATTTATGATTACAATTCTTTCAAATAAATAAGCGAAATATGCTGTATGTTATTTACAGTAAGGTAAAAGTACCAATGCTCGACGCCTCAACGCCTCAACGCACAATAGATGACAACCATCTGTCACCAGTCTTACTATGACATAAGGTTGGAAGTGCCAAGTATTGGGTCAGTGTCGAGCACAGGGACGTTTACTTTATGCCATTAACATGACTTAATAATCAGGCAGAAAATAGAGAAAGAGTGAACTTGTCCCAAAAGATAATAATATAACTTAGATCTTAGATCTTTTAAACGCTTACCCATTTTAGTTATTTAGAACACAAACACCTTAAAACATTCTCCGTACTTCTAAGCTCTAATTTCTTCGCCGTCGTGTCTGACCGATTCCCGTCCGAACCCCCACATTTATCTAAGGAAGTGCAAAGTGCCGTGTGTCCGTGTGGCCAAACAAAGCAACACGCGACTTACACAATTAACGCTAATGGAGCGCCTGTTTGTGCTCATGCTCAGTCCTAACAACTTTACAATGCTCGCTTCTATTATTTTTGAATTCTCCGGGGAAAAGTTCGCGGTTCGCTGCAGGAAAGAACTTTGTTTAACTGAAGATTTTAGTCAGCTTGCACGAAAGTGGGGTATGGGTTGGAGAGTGTTTTTCTGAGCTGTTGAAACCAAAATGGTACCTTTTATTTTAGCTCTTCGTATTGTGGATGTTTGTTATACTTATTGCGTGGACAGTATGTGTTCAGTGGATGTAATGTTCTTTAAACAGTCAATGTTTATAAACTAACTACATAAGTAAAGTCACGAGTCGTAAGGTGATGGCATGGAGCTACAACTAATTGTAAGGTAAAATTAAATGTTAGAGTTAGTAAAAACAGGTCTTCTTCTCAAAAGACTGTTTCTCATATGAAGTGGTCACAGAGCAATGAAAGTGTTGGCTTTTGTAACGCACTTCAATCCAAACAGAGTCAAAAATGCTGCAACGTCAAATTCTCATAAAACGCAAATCTTTCCCGAATTAAAAAACTCACGGGAAAACTTCAACGTCCTACATTGTTTACAAACAACCGGCAGATGACTTTAAGTAATCTTAGTTTGAATACGTTAGCCAATGTTTGCTCGCATGCGCAAACATTTGCGCAAACATTCTTATTACCTGTTTGCCTAGAGCTGGCTCCCGCGTGTTAAACAACGTATAATCACATAACACTATATTTGGTAGTTTGAACACTCGGGTACCGGTATTGTATTGTTGGACGGGCGAGCCAGACAATATGTTTGAGAAAGGTATTTGTTCTAATCTTGGACAAGAGTAAAGTGACGACAATGGAGAGTAAAGTGAAATGTTAAGTTGTAATTATTAATATGATTGAGGAACATTCAGAGCTTCACAGACTATTAAAAAACTATTGTCACGAGTAGATTCAACTCCATTCAACTAAAAACCAACACAACAACACAAGTACGCAAGTTAACATTGACTGTGTCATAATTAAATCCCAAACAAATTAGATGGATAAAAAGAGCAAAACATTCTTTGTCGTAAACGTTTAGACAGCAAAGCAATTTGCTAAATTCTTATTTTTCAATTACGAAGTCCCTACTTATAAAAAAAGAGAAAGAAATTGTAAAGAATCACTTGCGACTAATACCTATCTGTTACTTTGCGAGTCATATTGTGTAACAGAGTGTATTTTATCAAAAACTTCACTTTGGTTTTCCATATCAAAAACTAATATTCTACTATGAGATCTTTATCTTAGAAAGCTCTTGGAAGAATTAACTACCACGATCTGAAATGAAAAGTAAATATGTGCTACTAAAAAGACAGTTCGTGCTTTCAGCTAAAGAAGATAAAATATATTTAAAAAATGTATAAGTCGTTAATCCCTTCCAAGGAGCGATATCAAGGAATAATTCAATTTCCTGGGGCAATAATTGCAATAGGGGACTTACGCAAACCGGGGTGGAAAGCTTAATGATTGATGAGCTCCGCACAAAAGAAATTATACCTAATACCTATTTAACGGATTAAAAATTTAATCTGGAATCATTCGATACTTTTCCGCCCTACCCTTCGTTTAGAGTAATTAATGTAGCTGTTGAGGTTATTGGAAACTAATGGGGGCGCTGTTAGTGGAGTTTTAAATTAATTAATATTTCAACGAGTATCGTGTTCTTTGAATTCAAAGGCTACTACTAATAAAGCTGATGAACAACGAATTTATAACCAAAAAGATGGCTAACAAAGCGGCTTTAGATACGAATAATATTTAGATGCCGATGTTCGCAAATAGTAATTACATCACTTAAACAAATGAACTCAGGTCGAGATTACTTAAACAAATGAAGTCAGATTTTAGAAGTAATCTGGATGTTTTATTTGTAACTCGCTTAGCCGTTTCAACGGCTCAATTAAACGTCAAGGCAATTTATGAAGAGGACGCGGTGGGGCGAAAGACGGCATAATGCTACAGACGTGTTGACCGTGCAAACATCAGATGGGAAATGAAATGAAACGCGCGGGTCGTCGAGTGTCGCTGAGCCTCACCACTTAGCCTACAGGAGGTGAACTAGCTCTTCTGTGTAATGTGTCACTAACGTGTCACTTGTTTCTATTGTTAAAATTTATCCAGATATGTAGTTTTAGATTTATGACTTAAAAAACATCATACTAGCTCTCATCATACTATCCGGTCGTCAAAATGTTTTTGTTGGTATTATATCACTTTTGTAATTTACGTTGTGGCTGTGATAGCATTATATCTAGTATCAGTACCAGTTTTGGGCTAAGACTTAGGTTAGGTAGGTACACAAATGAAATTACCTTGAACACTGGTTACAATTAGCAATTACGCTACTCTTGGTTTAGACATATTACTATATATATAGGTTTATAAATATGTATGTAGGTAGATACATTTAGTCGAAAAGGTTAAATGTTTAGCAGTTTGACCGCCCTGTTTTTTTTCGAATTATAATGATAAACTACACTATGAACTTTTGTATTTAGTAGGTATTTATTTATGATATGCAACTGGCTGAAACTATCTAGATCCAATATCAGAATTAAGTCAACTTTTAAAACATAAAGTACAAAGTAACAAGTAATAAGATAAAGACAAACCATAATCGCAACTATTCAGATATCGCTATTTTGTTTTAGGTACACCAGCAACAAATTCTGCTCCAGAGATGAAACTACTATTTCTTAGTTCACTTGTCACTTTCGGTCGGTTTAGTATTCCAAGTTGACGGGCCGGTGCCGGTTGTGTAGGCGGCTCTGGTAAATATTTACCTTCTATTATCTTTGACGCGAGCTGGCTCCAAGAATGCGAGCATTATGTCTATGAAAAGGGCTGCGTGAAGTATTAAGTGGGGGTTGTGGTTCCTGACTTCTCTAGTAGGTTTCTTTGTACGTTTAATATGGCGATTTAATTAAGGAATGCGTAATTTACCTTAGCTCACGTGTGCTTAAGAAGGTACAGTGGGAAATCGTTAGTAATTTTAATCCCTGACTGACATTTTGGTATTAGAAGAATTGGTTTTGGAAACATTGAAATAAGTGGAGCTTAAAAAAATTTGATCCTATATCGCACTATAAATTAGATGAAAAAAAAAACAAGTAAAAAGTGCTGTCACAGAATACAAACGGTGCAAAATTTAGCCTTTCAAAGGATTTAAGAGGAAATATGCCGGTCAAGGGAATTGAAAAATAGGTATTTGCTAAATCTATTGCTGTCGCTCCGTGACCTGCCCAGACGACGTCGAGTGCGATAAGAACAACTACAGCTCGGACCGAAAAACCTATGAAAATTATTCAAAAACAACGTTTCGTAGTCCCCTGATTTCTTCTCCAAAACTTAACCGATTAAATATGTTACATATTTCATTAAATGTCTAAAAAATGTCATAACTGTGTTTCTATGTTCTTATATTTTGATATAATTGTGTTAAAATTGGTTTCTAGAGGTTTGAACACAACGGAAAAAACTTAACAATTTTTCATGTTTTTGAAGGTTAATATCTCCTTTAATAATTCAATAAAGAACAAAAGGAAAACATAGGAACATGCTAATATATCATTAGATTGTTGATGTAAAAATCATTGTTCTACGGGTAATATCCAGCGAGGAATCAGGGGACTAAGTTTCCATACAAAATATGACCGCTCCATTTCCTCTTAACTTTTTCATTTACTAGAATAGACCACGATAACGATGAAACATTACAATAATATCGGCATAAAAATAAACATTACATTATTAAAACAAAAACAAAAATACAAAATGATCTCCCATTCCGTTAATCGCCCTCCTACCCTAAAGCCCTTATTAGCCAGCGATCTAAGAACAGTTCCGATTGTTAGGATCACTCTGGACATAGAGTGGGCGTTCCCATCTAGATCCAGGCTTGTAATAGATACTAGATAAGGAATGCTCACTCCGCTCGCCCGAGGCTAAGGAACGCAATCTAGACAACAATCAAAATCATATTGAATTAGCCATTCGCTATAATACGTGCCCGAAGGCAGGTGATAGGTTAAGTTGGAGGTATTCTATGTGGATGATGTGCTGGTTAAGAGCAAAGCGTACATCAGATAAATGGGGCCGATGGTTGTAGTTTAATCGTATTCAGGGTTTTTGTGTGTCCAGCGAGTACCACACCGTATAAGTACTTACGTGCCGAAGAGACGACGTTTAGGCGTGATAGTATTGCTGTCTCTTTCTACTGTTACCTGCTTGTGTAGACCTTTCACGAGGTTTCGCCGGCGGGGCGTACCTTAAGGGTCAATTCACACCGAGACGAGACGCGGCGCGACGATGCATGAAGCGGCCAGTGGTTTCGCGCTGCGCAGCTCAATGCTCATAAAGAAACGTAAACTTTATCGCCTAGCGAATAAAGTATATTTTGAGTTGGCAGCGCTACGCGCGCAGCACCGCTCCCGCACACCGCTCGGGGGGCGGCGTAGTGCGACGTAGCGCTACGCCGCGCAGCGCTGCGCTACGTCTCGAGGCGGAGCGCTACGACGCGCTACGTATTCTGTATACTGACAATGAAATATGAACCTTATCTTGTAACAAATAAAGTATATTTTGAGTTGTTCTATTAAAATAATTCGTGTAGCGCCGCGTCACGTCTCGTCTCGGTGTGAATTGACCCTAACTGTGGAGTGGACCTCCCATGCCAAAACATCACAACTCTATTAGACTGTACTGTATCTATTGTAGATAACACGTTCACTGCGTTGTGTGGTCATATTGGCTCATAGCTG
>BHDV01065711.1:0-19751 GCA_005406045.1 Adoxophyes honmai
ATTTAACGCGTGCGAAGCCGCGGGCAAAAGCTAGTACATTATACTTACAAACAAGAACTTACATCCACCTATCCATTCGAGATATTAAATAAAAAATGTTAAATGAAATATTTGTGTGTTTTCGACAATAACGTTTATTAACACTGAATTAAGTACATATAGTTTATTCTGAAGAAAATTGTCGACTAACTTGTTCCCTGGTTCCTGTTGTCCTGGTCATTTTAATGTGTTTTTTGATTTTCTGGCTGCTGGTTCCTTCTATGGCAACTTGATTAGGTCGTGCATTTTTTATATTGAATATAAACGTCGATGGGCGTCTTTATCTCAACACTGCTTCTAGAAAAGATATCTTGAGATAAAAATGATGGCGTTATTTTTAAAGTAGAACAAAATAAACAAAAAATGTGTATGAATTTTATAACTGTGACTGACCGTTTCGTTTTGAAAAGGTTTTAAAAATTACACCACAAGAAAAAAAAAATACATCTTAATCCCTAAACGATTTACTTATTTTTTTAACCAAAGACGATACGGAAGTGGCACGCACAATTTTAAGTTATTATTATTTATTTATTTAGGCTAATTTATGTATTTTAGATAAGTTCATTGTTATGTCTGTGTCAAATTGTTGTCAATAAATGTCTTTATTTCTTTCTTTATAAATATAAAACATGTAGGTATCCCTATTAAAATTAGTAAGACATGAAAAATGTGATAAGAATTATACACACAGAAAATTCAAATGTCCAATTTGGCATTTTCAAAAAACTTCGTCACAAAACTAGCTACACAAATAATCAACTCACCTTTATTAACACCCGAACAACATCGAAAGGATCAAAAACGCCAAACACATGCCACTTGCGAAACAAAGTATGTATAAAATTATATAATCATATTGTATGTCTCTTAAAATAATTTCGGATGACTCTGGTCCTTGTTCCACGTCCATGTTTATTCCTAAAAATGACAATTTTGAGACGAACATCTTGCTTTTATATGCAAAAGTGTCGTTAAAAACAGATTTTAGTGCTTATTAATATTTAATAACAATAAAATCGTCTTTCGCATCATTGTCCATTATATTGATCTCAATTTTCATTAATCAAATGCATTCCAATCTCTTAGTAAAGCTAATAGGTAGGTAATAAATACGTGACATTATGGAAAAACTTCTAAGGCCTAAAATGCAACAAAAATTATGTAGATTAAACTCCCCGGTCTTGAGAAAATCTAAAACAAAGTTGGAATTTGAAGTGTCCCACCATCGTAAATTTTAAAGTGTTACTAAAATAATTATGAAGAGCGTGTCGGGCACGCTATAGGGTTCCGTAGCTAGCTAAATTTCATTTTGCGGTTGACTCCATACATTTTGTTAGGATGACTGTAACTACATAAGTTGGTCGAGTTGTATAAAAATAACTATCCATGATACCGAGTCCCCTATAATTTTCATTGAAAGTACGTACTTTGAGGTATATGTATGTCGGAGGGAGACGCGGATTAGGCGGACAACTTGAGTTATCATCCGCCATTCTTCATAATTCACAGACAAACAATACAGATTGGTATTCGATATGAAACGCAGAGAATTCAGGCTTCCGTCCGGTCAGTCTCCACTCCAAGAACCGTTTCCCATTTTTCAACAAGCCAGACTCCTCTCAAACGTGACAACTCTCAATGTCATCATTTGACGTCTCACATGATACCATAGACTCTATAGCATAGAGGTTTCGCACTATCGAAGCGCCACCTCTTCTACACTGCCATCCTGCCGCATCACACGTCCTCGTGTGAGTCTGAAAGGCTAGCACACTAGCAGGTGCTTTTCTCATCACTCGGTCATCTCTGACCAACAAAATCGCTGTCATATTAGCATCACATCTACCACAGCTCTTATACAGACTCTTAAACAGACTGATCTCATATGTACTACGTACTCTAATCTCAAACTATGTTTGCTGATCACAAACCATGAACACTGATCACCACATCTCACTGACCACCACATTGCACTGATCACCACATTGCCTTGGTAAATCAACCTCGAAAGATCTCTGAAGTTCAAACTCAATTCAAGTCTCAACATTATCAATCAGTACACAACTGAACACACAACTGAACACATATCGCAATTTCACATAGCACCTCCCTCGAGTGTTATGCCACCAGTGCCTCCATCGAGCACTACACCTATGTTCCTCCATCAAGCACATAAACAACGAATGCCTCCATCGAGCATTACATTGTGTATGTTCGAGCACACAAACGAACAATGCCTCCATCGAGCAATGTTCCCATGAACGCTCAAGTAACACCTCTATCAAGTGATACCAAACACCGATAACCATGTACACCCCTCAATCACATAAACAAAGAATGCCTCCATCGAGCATTACATTGTGTATGTTTGAGCACACAAACGAACAATGCCTCCATCGAGCAATGTTCCCATGAACGCTCAAGTAACACCTCCATCGAGTGTTACCAAACACCAACAACCATGTGCCTCCCTCGAGCACATAAGCGAACAATACCTCCATCGAGTATTGTCCCTAGTAACACCTCCATCGAGTGTTACCGAACTCAATCACGCGATGTGTCAGAAACTTCAGATACTTGATCATCACTTTGATCAACCAACTCTTCAACAACCAACTGACCTTCAGGTATCCTCCTCAGTCTATCGTGGCCATACTTGTGCACGTTCTCTTTAATTAATCTCAAACAATCAACTTTTCATTATTGATCAAACAACAAATAACCATCAATCGCGACAGCAAATAAGTACACTGTCATTGTTCTACACTCACATACAATCATCGTCTCTATCTGACGGATACACCAATCAATTCAACACCTCACAGTGCTCTAATTTCACATCAGGTGCCTCTATCCGGCAAACTTTACACACAAAATCACATAGAATACCTCCATCCGGTATGCATCTCACACAAAGACCATCGCCTCCATCCGGCAATGTCTAAAACCAATCGCTTCCTTCCATCGCTTACGCCTACGAATGACCAAAGGTGCATGCAGTCTAAACCAGACACTCAAACGAACAGTAAACAACGTTTTACTTGTAAATCTCAAGGGTTACAATTGTTAGACGGTCCATCCCCGTCACGTCACTCAATCTCTTCCTCTAAACAAACCTATTCGCTACACCAGTATAGGTACACATTGTATTTACAAGGGCTAACGCCACACAGGCTCAGATACCACACAGGCCAAACTAATCTCCGCGCCACACAGGCTTGGATACTACATAGTCTCGGGTGCCACACAGGCTCGGTTGCCACACAGGCTCGGTTGCCACACAGGCTCAAGTGCCACACAGGCTCGGTTGCCATTGCCACACAGGCTCATCCACTATACTAGTCTTACACGCAACTTAAGAGTAAGTTCTACACCGCATATTCTTTAACAAACGCACCTTAAAAGAAGTCGTCACGATTTAAGGTCAACAGATTAAGTAATCTAACTACTTTTCCAATAAAAAGTTCTAAGAGAGTTGCTTTGGTAACATGACTAACGCTACAATTTAACGCTAGTTAGTGCTCTTCTAACGAATCTTGCCACAACCTGTCATAGGTAGAGATAGCTTGGTAAACGGTAGAGACCGATGTCAACACGCTCTTAAACGTCCGCATCATTCGCTAACTTTAACACGCACAATCTCTCTTTAGTTTGAACGTAGCCTTAAATAGACATCTCATTACCACCTTATTACCGTGATACTCGTCATTACTCATTACATTACTGTCGATCAAAATATCACAACGAATTTGTTCACTGCGATGAATAGTCGAATTACCAATCACAAACAACATGAAAGCGACTCACCCGATTTGTAGGTAACAACTCTCCGCATATACCTCACCTCTGCCGCTTGCCTTCAAACTAGTCATAGCTCCATGAATTCGTACCAAAACTTGCCAAAAAACGACACAGTAGACAGCCAAGTGAAATCTTCGCCTTTAAGGGCTCGCCATAGCGCGATCATTAAAGATGGGCCCTGGCAATCTTTATCAGTAACACACACGTCCGTGGTGTTGATCCAAGCACGAGCGTTGACGTCGTTTTTCCCCGGTTAAACTCAGGAAATGAACACGCGAATCTTCACGCAACGATGTCAGCCGTTGGATTCCACAGAGAAATTCAAACTTTATCCGTTGACATTTCAAATCTTAAAATACACAGAGAGAGTGCAGTCGTTGCTTTGCCGCGTGGTATCAAGATAAAACAACACCTCTCCATTTCTTCCGTGGATGTCATCTTCTCTTCACGTGTGATATGATTTTCATCATACCGAACATAATGTGGGCGCTGTCTTTATCCCACTTCTGATGTCGGAGGGAGACGCGGATTAGGCGGACAACTTGAGTTATCATCCGCCATTCTTCATAATTCACAGACAAACAATACAGATTGGTATTCGATATGAAACGCAGAGAATTCAGGCTTCCGTCCGGTCAGTCTCCACTCCAAGAACCGTTTCCCATTTTTCAACAAGCCAGACTCCTCTCAAACGTGACAACTCTCAATGTCATCATTTGACGTCTCACATGATACCATAGACTCTATAGCATAGAGGTTTCGCACTATCGAAGCGCCACCTCTTCTACATGTAGGTATATCATGTTTTTTAGAATTATTTTAGTAATTTTTCAAAAGTTACAGGGGGGCGACATCTCTTTTAACTTTGTTTTAGATTATCTCAAGACTGGGTGGCTTGATTTACATAGTTGCAAGGCATTTATTGTAGCATTTTTAAAGACTTTTCAACAATTCACTTTTCGTTGTATGGGATACATACGTACATATTCTCACGCCTGTATTCCCAAGAGGGGTAGGCAGAGCGCATGAATTCAAAAATCCTGTGCCACGTTTAGCAGTTTCAGGGTAACCAAATGGTAAACGTGTTATTGCATAATTTTTTCATAATTTTAAAAATCAATTTTTGGGACTTCACTATCTATCTCTCTACATATTTTCGTGACAATCGGTGCAGTAGCGGGGGAGTAGGAGCCCTGACGGACGGACGGACGGACATGACGAAACTATAAGGGTTCCTTGTGTTCTACGGAACCCTAAAAAGTGGTTATTGTGACATAACGAGTTGGACAGTTGTCGCGTTTTTTTTTGTAGATATTTCGAACAATCCAAAATATTACAGCGCATAGGTACTTTCGATCTATTATCAATAGTTTTCGCAGCATTTAGCGTACTTTACTTAAGTTTTACTCCAGTAGTGGATCCTTAATCTTTTCTTTTTTTTTTGAAATCGGCTTGGTAGCTTTTGAGTTTATTTGTAATACACAGAAACACAAGTCTTTCTTCTTTATAATATTAGTGTAGATGAAGATATAGATTGAAATTTGAAATGCATTTGGTTAATGAATATTACGATCAAGATGACAATGACGCGATAGACGTCATTATTTTTATCACTTTTAATTAGTAGGTACTAATCTGTTCTTAACGACAGTTTTGAATATAAAAGTAAAACGTTCGCCTCAAAATTGTCATTTAACATCTACGAGTTGCTTAGATTTGTTAAAATGGACGTAACATCGGAGAGTACTGAACCAATAGCAGGAAAATGCGTAAGTGATTGTTGCCTTTTCGGCATGGTGTCATTTTTTGTAATAGTCGCAATCGTGCTTACGGGGTTATTGGCTTATTACCGATAAAACTCCATGGAAACAATCTAAAATCAACGAAAGCCAAGGTTTGGGAAGCTGAAGATATGTTATGTTGCAACGACCAGGAGACTAGGAACCAGTGGAACAGATTTGTCGACAGTTTTCAACAACCAGTACCAAAAATAAAAGAACGTCGTCCAACATTGCAGCCTCCTTCTGGAACTTGAGGTCATTGCTTCTACCACGGAAGAGGAATTAGCAAGTGGGGAAGCGACGAGCAAGTATAATCTGGCGATTATACGACCATTACGGCCGCTATTGGAGCAGTCGCAGTAGCAGCTCAAGACAGACGGTCACTGCCAACGTTGTTTCTTAGTCAATGTAAATCCTTGTTTGTAACAATATGTATAATGTAATTGTAAACATCTGACTTCAAATTGTAAAATCAGTTCGGTTAATAAAATCCAGTTCCCAACAAACGTCATTGTTTTTTTTACGTGCTGTCGCGATTTTTGAATTAAAAACGCGTGTGGTCTTTAACGGTGATTTATTTGCAACTGATTATTAGTACTACATTACAATGGACTGTATGTATGTATATGTTACCGGAAATGTATGAAATTAAGGAATTGTATACAATTCCTAGGAAATGTGTACAATTCCGATACTATTTAGGAAATGTATAAAATATTGTTTGAAAAAATATTTAATGCATAGACATTCTAGGAAATGTTTAAATTTCCTAGGAATTGTATACAATTCCAATATCGTATTAGGAAATGTATAAACTTGTTTTTTTTTAGGTTGGGAAATGCATTTACGCTTTATCCCCGAGTTGTTTCCACATCGCGGCGACAACTCAGGGGGTGTGTGGGACTCGCCCCCCCAGAGTGGGGACGAATACCCACTAAAGCCGAACCGCCCTCGTTGCCGTTAATACGGGTGTCCCAGGGAAATGCGGGTGTCCTAGGGATGGAAATGTATAAATCTAACCTAACCTAACCTAACCTAAATAAAATCGCTGTTACATAAGCGCGATGCGTGATTCGGCAGCCATTTTTGAACATTTCCGATTGCTTTTCAGGAAATGTATAAATTTCCTAGGAAATGTGTAATGTGTAATTTATTTCACACATTTCCGTGCGATTTTAGGAATTACATACATTTCCTGGGAATTGTATACAATGACGGATTATATACATTTCCGTTAACATATATACTCGAATGCAGTTTGCGTTTTGGTAGATATGAAAATGTGCCTACATTATATTAATTAACTTGGACACTTACTATCTACAGATGTAGTGAGAAACTATTTTCCATCGTAAATGTTCGGAAAAGTTCGTATTTATCGTTTTATTACTTAAAACAATTACAATTATTATTTGAAACTGGATATTTACCATATATTTTACGGAATGAGTTCCCTTTAAAATGGGTACCAAAGCTATTTGAGAGAAAACGATAAATACGAACTTTTCCGAACATTTACGAAGGAAAATAGTTTCTCACTACACCTGTACTGTATATCATGAATATACCAAACCTTTATCTATTTTATTTTGAGCTTAGGCCAAAATGATGTTCTCAACAACAAGCGAGTTCAATTTTGCTCTCAAAATGGATGTAAAGAGCTTGTATATTATTATTATATTTTTAAATTTACCGTAAACATTTTACCAGTGGTCGGGTACATGCATCTGAAAACTCCTGTAAATTATTTCGCGAAAATTTTCATTATTGACCTTGTAGGAGACAAATCTTTCGTCACTTTTTAGGTCAATGTGCCATGTGTTTTACCTGTCCTACGTCTCGTACGCATGTCCCGTTAAGGTCACAGCACACATATCAACATTATCAACTCGGAAAGGGATCGCCTCCGTATCGCCTCGAGCCGGTCAGTATTGTTTGTATGAAACTCCCTACTGCAACGCACACTAATCGGGATCGTAACGAAACCGCCTCGCCTCGGAACAGGCTCCGAACCGCGATGCGGTGCGTGGTCAACTTGCAGTACCCGCGCTTACTGCTCGTCGTCCCCGCGCTCACGTCTCTCCGTACGCGAGCTCACGTCTCTTCGTCCACCCTTGCCCCTGTCCTTGTCAGCCAGCGGTCGGCGAGCCGTAAGCGTAGTGTCGCCTAGCCGTAGCCCAGTTGACGTACAGGAGCTGCTTATACGCTTACGTTACGTGCTTAGGTTGGGTTGACGCCTGGTTGATGGCGAGGCGAAAGGCGATACGGTGACGATCCTTTTCCGAGTTGATATGTGTGCTGTGACCTTAAAGCCGGCGCGTACGCACCTGCAATCATTCGCCATTGCGATACTACACGGTTGTCTAAAA
This sequence comes from Adoxophyes honmai, assembly GCA_005406045.1. NCBI lineage: Eukaryota > Metazoa > Arthropoda > Insecta > Lepidoptera > Tortricidae > Adoxophyes > Adoxophyes honmai. The sequence goes on from BHDV01065711.1 coordinate 7,994, forward strand.
GCCGGAGTACAAAAGACTGGGCAATATTTTCAGATTTTTGTGTATTTTTTTGCATGAAAATATAGGGGAAAAACTTCACCGGGTTTTTAAACTTGTATACCCGACCACTAGTTAAAATATTAACGGTCAATTCCCGGCCACCTCGTATATTTTTTTTATTATAAAGAGGAAAGATCTGTATTTTTGTATGTATGTTTGTAATAAACAAAAGTAAAAACTGTGATGCCGATTTGGAAAAAAAAATGCAATTGGTGATTGTGCGCCCTGAGTAACAAAGGATAAATTTATTGTTACAAAAGTTCAGGGATTTCTGTATCGACAATACGTTAGTGCGAGAGTGCGTTATGAATGTACAGTCGAGTTCATAAATATATGAGTAGACAAATGCCAAATATGTAAACTTTTGCACCTTATTGTCAATGCCATTTTGGTGTACAGATATTTTTGAACCCTCAGTTTTGCTCATATATAATATTAATGAACACGACTGTAATCAAAAAAAAAAACAATGACGTTGGTTTGGAACTTGATTGTATTAACCGAACAGATTTTACAATTTGAAGTCAGATGTTTACAATTACATTATATTGTTACAAACAAGGATTTACATTGACTGAGAAACAACGTTGGCAGTGACCGTCTGTCTTGAGCTGCTACTGCGACGGCTCCAACAGCGCCCGTATCCCCTTGCTCATTCTTATTCCTTGGTAGAAACAATGACCTCAAGTTCCAGAAGGCGGCTGCAATGTTGGACGACGTTCTTTTGTTTTTGGTACTGGTTGTTGAAAACTGTCGACAAATCTGTTCCATTGTTTCCTAGTCTCCTGGTTGTTTCAACATTTCTTCAGCTTCCCAAACCTTGGCTTTCGTTGAGTTTCGACTTTTCTTTGGTGCTTTAACTATAATAACACAATAACCCCGTAAGCACGATTGCCACAATTACAAAACATGCAACCATACCGAAGAGGCAGTAATCGCTTAAACATTTCTCTTCTATTGGCTCAGTACTCTCCGTAGTTGCGTCCATTTTAACAAATCTAACCAACTCCGAGATCTCAAATGACAATTTTGAGACGAACATTTTACTTTTATACTCAAAACTGTCGTTAAGAACAGATTAGGTAGTACTAATTAATAAGTGACAAAAACGTTATTTATCGCATCATTGTACGTTTCTTGATCGTAATATTCATTAACCAAATGTATTTCAATCTACATATTCGTCTACACTAACATTGTAAAGAAGAAACATTTGTGTTTCGGTGTGTGTGTGTATGTTACGAATAAACTCAGAAACTACCGACCCAATTTCAAAAATGATAGAAAATATTAGGAATATTTTCTACTAGGTATCTGTCAGTACTATCTAACTACCAATATCTATCAACTATCAATATCTAGAAAAAACTTCGCGACAACTGTCCAACTCGTTATGTCCAAATCAATCACATCATTTTCATGATAGTTTCAATTCAAACAGATTAAGTAGGTACTTTTATAATTGTTCAAATCGGCTTATCCATTCAATACTTATGTAGATAATACGAATTTAATAAGTCATAAAAATATTTCCGTGTAGTGTCGGGATAGAATACCGTCTCTCCATTTCTTCCGTGGATGTCGTAAGAGGTGACTAAGGAAATAGCTCGCATATCTAAGTATGTTTTAGGCGACATGCTAGCAACCTGTCACTATTCTACCTCTTCCATCTTTGCAAACCTAAATCTATGCTAGAAATGGATGCGAAGCGTGATATACCTACTTAGTTATAATCATGATTTTGCTTGTGTCACGTTTCGTGTGCTCTAATTTGATTTTTCTTTGATTGTTCAATAGAAAAGGAAATAGATGTAAAGTATTGTTTTTTAGAAATTGTAATCATTTTTCACAAACATTTTTTTAAATGGATATGTATAAAAGTGGCTATTAATTTGTACGGTCGTAATTTAATGAATAAAGATAGGCTAAGATTTATTTTTATTTTTATTCTTTCTTCCCCAAAATACCCTGTATGTACATGGATGATCTAATGCGTCAATTTTTCTATACTATAGACCGATAGGTATGTACTTAAAAGATGGTAAACAGTCTTGACGTGTTTTTTTATTTAAACATACACTTTATAAATCAAAATCTTTACATTTTACAATTTAGGTATGAAAAAATCATTTACTTTCATAATTGAATTGTATAGTGTAACGATTTTCATTTTTAGACTGTGTATTTCAATAAAAAGACATGTCAAGATTGTTACCATCTTTTAATTAAGTACCTATCGGTCTAAAGTATAGAGCATCGCAATACAGGGTCCTTTTAAAAACTATTATGTTGCCCCTTTTGTATAGAAACTCTTAGCATTTAATAGCCAAATGGGGCTTTTGAAATAGGTCATGAATGAAATATTAAACAAAAATATATATACGTTTGTAAATTGATTTAATACTGCAGGTATTATAATTTGAAGTCAGTATGTTTACAAATACATTATACTATTACAAACAAGGACTTACACCTACCTATCCAATCGAAATATATATTAATAAAATACTAAATTAAATACCAGTGCGATTTCAACAATGACGTTAATTTACAAATGAAAACGTTGAATTAGCATATCCTACATTTACAATTTTACATACAATAGTTATTATTAGTCATCATCATCATCATCAGACTATCTTCGCTTCGTTCACTGCTGGACATAGGCCTCTCCTATAACACGCTACTCAACTCGAATCCCCCTTTTTCCTTTTCCAACCACTCCCAGCCACCTTGTGTATATCGTCGCTCCATCTTGCCCATGGGCGTCCTACACTACCTTTGCCGAGCTGTGGTCTTCACTCTAGAACATGTCTACCGTTAGTGGGGTGTCTTACCGGCATTGGGGTGTGGGCCTCTTGCTAACAAAAATCCCCTTGCAAGTACAAAGTTTCTGATCTAGATCCAATAAAGTCGGCAGTGACTCTCTGTCTTGAGCTGTGACTTCGGCTGGTCCAACAGCGCTGCGCGTGGCCGTAATTTCCGAATAGTCGCCATCTTCCAAGATCAAGATCCCTTGCTTATTCCTCTTCCATCGTAGAAGTAAATCAAAGTTCCAAATGACGGCTGCAATGTTGGACGACGTTCTTTTGTTCTTGTGTCTGTTATTGAAAGCGTTGACAAATCTGTTCCATTGGTTCCTGATGTCCTGGTCGCTTCAATATGTATCCAGCTTTCAGTTTCTAGGTTTATCTTCTGGTCCCTGAGCCTCTAGTGCCTCTGGTCCTTCTCGTGCCGATGGGCATCTTTTTTACAACAATTTACTAGCTACTTACTTCTATACTTCTTTAAATAAAAAATATGTCATTATTTCTAACAATATGAATAAAAACTGTGTGAACTACTTATTCCTTCATAATTGTGACTGATCGTTTCACTTTAGCCCGTCGAACGCCCTATGCGCACACCTGTGCCCACAACTTTTTAAGTTCCACGCGTCCTGTGTGCACACGTGTGCGCACGGGACACATGGAACAAAAATCATTATGCGCACAGGTGTGCGCATAGGGCGTTCAGGTTTTAAGAACTAAGTACACCACAAGCAAAACAAAACTTAATCATAAAACCAATAAGTCCAGTAATAGTAAGAATCACTTACGTAATTCCTGAATCTATGGAACGAGTTACTTAATTTTTTTACAAAGGACGATACGCAGTCTACAACCTGTATCTCTATTAAAATAAGTAAAAAACAAATAATGCTATAAAACTGACACAGAGATAATTTAAATGTCCGATTTGACATTTTCAAAAAAATTTCACAAAACTGTACAAAAACAAAGTGAAACTGAAAAATCACAAGATTTCGTTTTTTTAAGAAAATTTGAATTGTTTTATCACTTTTTTTAAATTGTTTTACCTAACAACACTGACCAACCGTAAATGCCTAATGTTAATATCAGACGAAACTTTCGCTTTTATGTTTAAAACTATCGTAAGAACAGATTAATAAAAAATAATAATAACAGATTAGTACTAATTAATATTAATAAATAATGACAATAATCGTCTTCCGCATCATCGTTCAGTCGCGTGTTAATAAATTATTAATTAATCTGTAAATGTTTTCTAATTTCCAAAAATACGTATCCACATTAGGTATCTCAATTAAGTGTACAAGATTAAAGTTACATAATACGTAGTAAATGTTTGACATACTCAAAATCGTAACCATGTTACGTTTTAAAGCCAATTTTAGCATATTTTTGAGTTTTTAGTTAAGAGGTACAAATAATGACAGGTTGCTAGTCCATCGCCTACAATGTACCAAAGCCTATTTAAAGAATTTATATGGAGAGGTGTTATTCTAGATCTGACACCACATGGATGATGATTTTATGTGGCATTTCGACGCAGGTATGATCAGCAATATCTATGATTTCTCCTCGATTGACCTCGGCTATCAGCAGCTCCAAAATACACGGTGCTCGTGAGCATTGCGAGAGATTTCAACCACGAATTCCAGAGGCTATAAGAAGTAATAAATGTTATATGAACTTAGGTCGAAACACGATTTTTTTTGTTATTATTAAGGCACATTTATACGACATTAGCAATTATTATGTATGAAAATAATGAAAATAAAATCGTGTTTCGACCTAAGTTCATATAACATTTATTACTTCTTATAGCCTCTGGAATTCGTGGTTGAAATCTCTCGCAATGCTCACGAGCACCGTGTATAATACTTTTCTTTAATATCCGCTTTAAGCATTTTTTTTTAATTTAAAATTAGATATAAGTTTCGTATTAGTGACCGGTTGTTCGCCTATCGTTCTTACGACATCTACGAAAGACAAGTCTGATTCCCTCACACCCAAAAATAAATACATTTATAAGATAAGTTTTGCGTCGTATAAAGTCTTATCTTTTTCGACAGCATAGTATAAGTATTTCTTACTTTGTATATCAACATAAGTTCACCCTTGGGACGTATAACCGAAGCTGATAGAATGCTTGAACGAAATTACGACGTATTTTCTGCCACAATTTCCACTAAGTAGCGATTCGTTTGGTGTTCCAGTAAAGTTCAGTGGAACAATGTTTTTGTGGGGAACAAGATGTTTCCTACGCCCAGCCATGAAATTGGAATGACCTATTTGCTCCTTGTAATTCTCTAATCTTCAGTCTCGGATTCTGGTTTCACCTACAACTACATATCTATTAGACGGTTCTCTATTGGAAGGCATAAAGTTTTTTAGACTAATATTGTTTCGCATAACACTTTACGCCGAAATTGTTTTTTGCATAATCATCATTACGCATATTTTTTAACACATACCATTAAAAAGCATAAACACAGGAAGCATAATTGTCATCAAGACTAAAAGTATACATAGGCATAATAATCAAATGGCATCGTATCGATATGCATAACAGTATTATGCCAAAAAATAGTAAAGTTTTATACCAATGGCTCGTAGTAATTATTGCTATTCATACCAATGCTATGCATACTTATGTATTATTTAGGAACTAAATCGATGTCGATGGTGGTCCGCGAACTATTCCGCGATGTTTAGGCGCTTCGTGCCTGGATTTCATACTAACCTAACCTAACCTAATAATAGTAAATACATGGTAACAACGAAACTGAGTTTTTTAATTATGCATAGTGACATTTATACCAAATAATCATTAGCCCAAACAATAGTATGCGTAATGTATATTCGGCCAATACAAATTGTAACGTTGTACGTACATATTTCATTTAAATAACGTAATTGTCAAAAATATAGTAGAAACTTAAAACTTCATTAACAATTGTAAAATAATAAATTAACTAAAAATAATAAAACAGTCAGTAACTTGTCATAACTAAGCTAACTGTACCATAATATATCCATAATGTTAAAAATATAAATATATAAAATAATTAGAACCGTTTAAACTGACCCCTAAATTCTATACGGGCGGTCTGTCTCATAGTCACAGATTAGCTTCGAACACAGATACCGCGAGTCCTGCAATTGTATGCAAAACAAGCGTGATATTTTTTTTGTTCCTGCAGTAGATAACGTCACATGAGTACCTTGGTAATGAGTGTGACAGTCCGGGTGGAACCCATTCTATAATGACGTCACCTTATTTATGTTGTCCTGTTTCTATGCAGTTATACCTAACCTAAGTACTAGACAAAACTATATGTATAATGTATACAAATAGTTTATTTACTGTATGGGTATACAACTAAATGAAAGACGCACCAAAGAAGGAGAATTTCTCTCCCTTTTTGATTTCTGTTTACATGCTAACTGCATACACCTGAGCTCTCTGTGTCGACATTGATCTGTGAATACACCGTTCTCTTAAAATCTGGGACGCGCAAACGCTTGCACCCATTTTACAGAATCATTTCTCGAAGACGATTGTCTTAGTTAATTCACAGCTACGTGTCAATTTTAAAAAAGTAAATTAAGTACGTTATTATTTAATTTACGTTATTACTAAGTATCCGACATCTTCGGAAAATTTTAATATCTACATTTAGTTAAACTATAAAGTCAGTGAAACTACGCACCCCAATTTAGGGTAAGTGTTGAACAAAGAAACGCAATCTGTGCTTAGCTGTACCTTAAGAGGATAGGAGTCGCCCCGCTTCAAACCGCTTCTCCATACAAACGTATTCCCCTGTTTTCTCCGTGAATAATGATATTAGAGCAAAAATTTTTTTTTATGTTATATTTGTATCTGTTTTGGCTATGCCCCTATGTTTTGCTTTTATCGATATTCTAATAAATAAAAAAAATTAAAATAAAAAAAAATAAAAATCGATAAAAGCAAATCATAGGGGCATAGCCAAAACAGATACAAATATAACGTAAAATTTTTTTTTGCTCTAATGTCATTATTCACGGAGAAAACAGGGGACTACGTTTGTATGGAGAAGGTGGTTTGAAGCGGGGCGACTCCTATCCTCTTAAGCTAGTGCTTATTTGAAACCTAATGTTTAGTTGCGAGTTACTTTCTACGTACCTAACACTGTATCATCGCCGTAGATCCGGCTACGATAAATAAATTACGGGTACTCGTAACTTTGCATTACGGAATGTTCAAATTGTAATTTCTAACTTCTTTAGGTTTTTAAATGTTTCCATTATAGCTTTATATGCTTGCTTCATCGCTAATATGTATTTAGAATGCATTTAGTGTTAAATATCACAACTTAACTTCTGTAATGTTGCAAGTCATTGTAGGGTTACCCTTCATATTTTTATAAAAAATTATTCTAGATTTTTCTTCCAAATTTTTGTAACTCCGTTCTGATAGTGAACACCTAACCAACTGCTTTCGGCTGCTCCTCGTATTTAGGCACAGTTAAGTTGGGGTTCACTATCAGCGGATGTGATGAACTTATTTTACCTGTGGACGTTATCCACAGGGTCCTACGCTACGGGTCCTTCGTTTACCCCTACATATCTGCGTTGCCACTGCCTGACCTCGGGTGTCATTTACGCCCGGCTCGGCACATCCTTGGCAACCACACACACCAGCTGCCCGGCGTACCCTGGGCGAACCACCTCAGCCGCCCATCCGTCCGCTATCTACATCACTACCCTAGGGGAGTACCGATCTACGGAGGTCACACCAGACGGGCTGAAGTTCCCCGACCTAATTTTTATTAAATAAATATTTTTTTTTTACTGTTGACGTTTCGGTATTTTATTTTACAATCCACTTTTTGGGTCCCGAACGTCACAAAATTAGTCCAAATGAAATTATGCTATTAGCGTAGTATGGCAAAAAAGTATTAGGCCAAAGTATTATTATGCGAAAGTACTGTTATGCCAAAATTAATTATGCCAAATCAATTATGCGAAACAATAATAGTCTAAATAAAATTATACATTCCAAGGGGATCCCCTATTAGACACATTTTATTACATTCGTCACGCTTGTATTCCCCAATAGGGTTAACTGAGCACGCGATATGCTACATAGATTCTACATAGATATAACCAGGACTGTTATTCCTACGTTTCGTGGCCACTTCTAGCATTTCTCTTTTACGTTGAGTCGGCAGGTACAATGGTGACAGGTTACTAGCCTGTTCCTTAGCCTATTTCCTTAGTCACCTCTTACGACATCCACGGAAGAAATGAAGAGGTGTAATATTATTCTAAACCCGGCATGACATGATTTTATTTAATTTTAGATTTAGATCAAAATAATGTAATACGTTATTTTCGACGCTGAATATAAGGACATTATGTAGGTTTTTTGAGTCTTTGTATCAAGATTAGCGCGTTGCTCACAATGATGGGTCGCGCATTAGCTCGAAACATGCCGAACTAATCTGGATACAACGTCGCTATTGTATCCATTCTATTTCAGTACGCCACTAAAACAGTTGAACTTCAACAACGGGGTTCCGCAGCGCAAAATTTCTCGAACCGTTTACGTAAGACTAGCGTAATTTCATCTCTCTCTCAGGGGAGAGCAAATTCGTTTCTGAATAGGATGCTCTCTGGATCTTACATAAATACGAATGTATATTTTCTTATAAAAACATCTGGCAATCTGTGCCACATTTTCGCAGCAAATGTTAGGTTTCTTTTTGCGAAGCGTAATGGTAATTCGTGTTACGTTTTATGTGACGCCGCTTGCTGTCGTAAAAGAATATGGGAGGAAATTACAATTTTGGTTAGCTGGATACTATCCAGTGGATAGTGTGTTCCTGTATGGTGGTTTGAATAACATTATAACACCTCTCTATTCAAGCGACTGAAGAAATAGCTTTAGGGAAAGTTATCACTATTATGCCTTTTTTTATCAATGTTTACTCCTAAAATTACGCTGAAAGTGGGTAGGTACGTAACGTATAATAGTCATAGTTTACCAATGTAAGTATTTTTTGGTTTGTAATTTGTATCAAAAATTGAGTTTTTTTTTTTTCATTTTTTGTCGAAAGGGCCCATGATTCTGTGCATGAGAAACCAACTTTTATTCGAATTGGGGGCAAAAAGCTAAGTTTGAAAAAAGTTTATCCTGAATAATCCTCTCCTATCAATAAGTAAAATAAAATGGCGAATGTTTCGCGACCCGGTCGAAGTTCTTACCTACCTATTTTAAATCGACTAAGTACGCAAAACATTATTTGTACTTTATTATTCGTATACGTATTTAATCAATATTTGTTTCTAACGTATAAGGTTTTAGTAACATCCAGAATGACAGCATAGCACACAAAGGCTGTCTCAGAATTTACAATAATAGATACTTACAAACTTTTTGCTTAACGTTAAAACTGTTTTTGTAACAAGTTACCAACATTGCATTGACTCAACTAATATAAACTAATTGTGTGTATAATACAAAGGTGTGTGTCGCCAAATTGGCTGACGAAACAAATCGCACTAAAGCCCTAACCCGAAAACACCTTATCCTTTAAATAGAGGAGCGAATAAAAACAAAAGACGACGAAGACGGATCCAACAATGCAAAACCCTTGACTGGCAGATTTGTTACGCGGTGCTGTCGCAACACGGATGTAGAACCTAAACTAGGAACATGAAAAAAGAAAAGTGAAAGAATTCATCACGAATTTCGGAGGAAACAAGCATTGTGAGGAAAAAGCACATAGCGATGATGTAATGAAATGTTGGGATGATTTCTTAAACCTCAGAAGGCACGCATGAAAACTACAGCCCAAACCCTCACGTACTGTGACGAAGCGTGTGCCTACGAGTAGGATGCATTTACTATGGCTAAATTCGCGAATAGGAACAAACAATAATGACTTAAGTGTAGAATAATCACCCATTATGTGTACCTTATCAAACGAACCAGTTCCATGTATTTTACATCGATGGCCGCCGTAGCATCGGCTTGCCAGGCGATTTCGTAAATAAAGGTGGCGTTCACTTGTTTTTACGACTTATACGACGGCCCTGTATCGTGGGTTCGTGTAAATCAGCCCTAAAGGAAACTCGGATGGGGTTGTTTCTTGAAGGTTTCTCTGAATTAGGGCAGTAGTTGGGAGCCCAGCGGAGATTGAAAGGGAAATGAAACGGATGGAAGGGTTGAATGAAATCAGAAGCATATTTTATTGCTGTTGTCAATTGAATTAAACCGCAAAACAAATTCGTATAGAACTTAATCAAATGTATGTAGTTCACTTTTCATAAACGCTACACTCAGCGGTCACCTTAGCTAAAGTAATTTACTTTTCAAAAATCAGAATGGTGAAATGTTTTTCCTTGCGAGCAGCTCTGTGTTTACCTGAAATATTAATGCCCATAATAGTAATTAAAAGCTTAACATACTTTGACTTTTAATATTTTAGCGCCATAGCGGTTGGCTGTGATACCTGTGATCTTTATCTTAATTAAATATCAAAAGGAATCTTTTTTTTTACTTTTTAGACACATCGCTCAAACACACCTGCATAAAAAGAAAATACTCGTATTGAAACCTGTGTCAGCTGGTTAATTCCCATGCAGTCACTACGCCTGTATTCTCAATTGGGGTAGGAAGAGCACACGAAACACAACATAGACCAAACCATGACTATTTCACGTTTCGCAGACACTTCTAGCATATGTTTTAGGTTTTAAGTCGGCAGGTATACCTAACAGTAACAGATTACTAGCTTGTCACCTAAAATACACCTTAAACTATTTCTTTAATCGCCTCTTACGTAATCCACGGAAGAAATGAAAAGATTATTACTCTAAACACTCTAAACCCGACACAACACGTTATTCCAACGGGTAATTCCAACTCGAATGTAAATTAAAACTTGACCTGAGGATATTGGCTTAACCTAATTGGCGTAGAATCTTTTGGCACACGTAATAGATAGACAATACTTAAATAAAAACAAATAAAAACGTCAGACGACGAAGCCTTTGGCGTAGAGTCAGTTTTCACAGTTTTGATGAAGGGTCTTCTTGACATTATACCTCAATAAATCTTAGGAATGTCAATGATTTGCCCTAAGGGCAGTGAATCTGTCAGTCAGAGTACAAGGGTCACGTCATCAATCATAATCTGGCTACTCCTGACCCTACTTACTCAAGAGGAAAGTTTTGAGTAAAGGTACAAAGTAAACGAAGAAGTGATTGCTATATCAGTAAATAGTATTTCTAGAAAACGAACGTATTTCGATTTATGTTCCTCCTACTTGTTTATGTGCCTACCTTTCAATTCTCTGTGACTGACAGATCTGGGTACGAATATTTCCCAATGGAATTGGGGAGAACCTTTTTAACCACAACAGTAGGTACCTACTTAAGTATTAATTCTAACTGAACTTAGACGAGAAAATACATAGGTACTTACGTAAAATATTATATCACGCCTGTATTTCCAAATGAGTTAGGCAGAGCACACAAACCGTTTCGTGGCCACTTCTAGCATTTTTTTTAGGTTTTAAGTTGGCAGGTATAATAAGTGGCAGATTGCTAGCCTGTCGCCTAAAATGTACCTTAACCCATTTCCTTAGTCTTCTCTTACGACATCCACACAAAAAATGGAGAGGTGTTATTCTAAATTCTAATCCAACATGGGACAGATTTACTAAGCAACACGAAATCAAATCAAAAAGCACGCATTAAATTTTACAATCAAAATTATGTCAGTTAGGACATTAAAGGTTGACTCAGCTATTATATTATAAAACAAACAACACGAAAAATTCTCGCAATCTTGCCTCATAATATCAGCAAACACTTTAAAGGTTACAGCTCATTAGAGCCACTCGGCACCCACCCGGGAC
>BHDV01065713.1:0-10384 GCA_005406045.1 Adoxophyes honmai
AAAACATGCTTTTGTCGAACTTTATGGTCAAATTAGCGTCTTTAAGTTTTTTGAGCACACGATGTAGTAAGGAAATGTGTTGATCAAATGAAGATGAAACTATAATTATATCATCAACGAAGACAAAAACTTTATGCTCGAATTCAGGGCCATAAAAACGCCACAAAAAACAAAAGACGGCCGCTGCGCTTTACTTTTCTGCCGTGCTGCGGCCGGGGCCAGTCTAAGTGGCCAGCATTACTTTTTGTAGCAATGAGGTTGCTACATTCCCAGCAAACCAATTACGTTGCAGAAAGTTTATCAAAATTTCAACTTCAGTTCTCAGCCTTCGATAGCTCAGTTGGTTTAGCGGTGTCTCTAAAGTCAATAGGTCGCTGGATCAAATCCAGTTCGAAAGAGTACTTTTTGTATTTTATTTTTTAATGCTACGCTATAAAATATGTTAATTATATTATAATATTGAATGAATATACTGTAGTAATTCATTAAAAATAAAATTAAAAAAAATATTTTGAAAAATGGAAGCATTCCATCAGTACTTTCTTATGACGTACGGTAACTCAAAGGTGTCGAATCGTATAGGGCATAAGGTAGGCTAGGCCTGAGTTGTGCGAGTTCACGGGTTTGCCGCTAGATGGCGTTGAAATTAATTTAAAATAATTGGTATGCGAGCTAAAATGATTTTTTTAAAAGAAAAAGTATAAAAAGCTACCTCTGAATTGCGACGACACGTTTGAATATACTGTAGTAATTGATTAATTTTAATTAAGACGTTGTCACGTTCAACTATCGTCAGTAAACCGACTCTACAGACCCGTCCCGTTTTTTTTTTAATTACCTCTTACAACATCCACAGAAGAAATTGAGTAAAAAGCATTTATTATCTTCGTCTCCTTCTTTCACGCTTGGTTAGAGTAAAACATTTTCTTAATTATGTTCATACATACATCACACCTGTTTTCCCAAATGGGGTAGGCAGAGCACACAAAACGCTAGATAGAAAAAACTATGACTATTTCACGTGTCGTAGCCACTTCTAGCATTTTTTAGCCAGACACATTTTTTAATATTTAACGAAATCGAAAGAATGTGAATGCTTTTATGAATTTAACAAACGATATTATTTTTAATATCTTGGTCTTGGTTTCAACGCTGTTCATACATTTATAAGAACAGCTTCCAAAAATTACCTAAACGTTAACATCCTGGTTAATCCAATACGACACTCAATTTATTTAAACTAAGATCTTGGAAGCAAATCGATAGCGAGTAAAGTTACTGCACCAGCGCCATCTATTAGAAAATTATGTTACTTTCATCATCAACTAAACTAAATCGTATTATGTTGTTATGACGAAAACCATGTATCTGGTTATTTTTTAGATGTTACCCGCGAAATCAACTTTGTATGAACCTATTTGCTTAGTTGCCCCTTACGACATCCACGTTAGAAACGGAGAGAGCTTTTTACCCCGAAACCACACAGAAACTAGGCAAAATTAACACTCGGAACTTCTAAGCACTGAATTTTTATTCCTAGCATTTGTTTAATATCAAACAAAAGAAAAAGTATGTGCACAGTGTTTTTATTAATTTATCAAAGGTTTTTATTCTTGTTGAAAATTATCGGATAACTCACGTTAAATAAATCGAGTTTAGCTCGACATGTTTCGGACTAATTCGTAGCCCTTCATCTAGGAGCCGCGGCAGCTGCTGCTGCCAAACGCGAACTGCGCGCCTCGGCTCTCTTCGCGCGACTTTTTTCTTGTATAAATCCCGACCTTGGTTTGGCTACAACGCTGTCCTTACTGATATTTATAAGAACAGCTTCCAAAAATGTTTACATCAATAACAAACTTCTTCTTTTTTGTAATTATTAATTTAACACTCAATTTACTAATTTATTTATACTTGGAGGCAAATCGATAGCGAGAATAGTTACATTACTAGCGCCATCTGTTAGAAAATTATGTTACTTTCACCAGAAAATCAATCGTGTTCTTGTGAGAAACAATAATCTCACGTTTAGTATTATAGAGACCTAATTCAAAATGTCACACTTTACAAAAAAAAACCTGAAGCCATATATCTATATAGCTTACTTTTGAAACATGACAAATTTTGATTTAAGTCTCTATAATACTAAACGTGCGTGTATCTCATTATTTTTCCGATGTTACCCACGAAATCAACTTTGTATGAACCTATTTCCTTAGTTGCCCCTTACGACATCCACGTTAAAAATGAAGAGGTAGGTATTACATCCTTACCCCGCCACCACGCAGAAACTAGACAAAATTAAGACTTGGAACTTCTAAGCACTTTATTCATATTCCCAGCATTTGTTTAATATCAAACAAAAGAAAAAGTATGTGCACAGTGTTTTTATTAATTTATATCATACGTATTTTTTTTTTAATCTTGATCTTGGTTTGGCTACAACGCTGTCCTTACTGATATTTATAAGAACAGCTTCCAAAAATATAGCAACATTTATACTATTTTTACTTTTTCTGAATTAATAATATGACACTCAATTTATTTATACTGAGATCTTGGAAGCAAATCGATAGCGAGTACAATTTACTTTACTACCGCCATCTATTGTGTTGAGAACATTATAGTGAACTGTAAAAAGTGTTATTGCAATAAATGGTTCCAGCTTTGCCATTGCTTTCCTGAAAAAAAAATCCATTAAAATTTTAGTCTTAAACGAAGCGGAGTAGTAGTGTCTATAATCATCAGAAATCAATATTTAAAAAAACAGCATCAAATCTATCAAGCGATCGAATAGGTATATTATTGGACATCGGTCAAGCCGTTTGTGTATCTATCAGATATTAACAACCAGCCATTGTTTTTACCGACGTGTTTTGCTCTCTAAGTCACAGACCATAATCAATAAAATAAAACAGAATTAATAGGAACAATAAACAAATTCGTTCCGAATAGATGTAAATGTACTAGCTTGTACTAATTAAAATGGCGCGAATTTTTCTCAATTCCACGAGATCCAATAAAGAAATGCAAATGAGTTGCCGAGAATTATTGCTGCTACGGGCGCCGCGGCTGTGTCGATAGTTTGTTATGTCGATAAAATATTCTACCTTCAAGTGAAAAATATTTTTCAAACAACATTGCACGGACAATACTAAAATGGTTTTTTTTTAAGTATCTTCCGGCGTAGTAGGTGTAGTAACGTAGGAGTTTCAATAATAATAATGTTTAAGTCTGTTTTTTTATTTCACATGCATTATTTTGATCAGTACCTATGTCGAATTAGTGTTAATAAACGTTTTTCTTACTTTCTTCAGATGGTATTAATCCATTACATAAGTAATTTGAGCTATGTTTTTTTTAATGAGGACGTTTCCTGATTTTTTTTTTAAAAGTATGTATACATACCTAATTTAAAATAAGAGACCGCAACGAATAACGTTTGGTGTTGGTGTAGTTGGATTATTAAAGGATTTTTAATTTTTAGTGTATTGTGGGCGATGGGCTAGCAACCTGTCACTGCGATATCACGTTTAACCATCTGATTACCCTGAAATTGCTGAACGCGGCACTGGATTTTTGAATTTATGTGCTCTGCCTACCCCTCTTGGGAATACAGGCGTGAAAAAATGTATGTATGTATGTATATTTATTTTTGGTAATCCATCAAAAAATAGGATTTGCATGTGTGGGTTTGCGTGTTTATAGGTGTACTATAAAATCAATAATCTACAATATTGCCCGCGTGATTCCTTGCTGGGCTTAGCATTATCGAGATCGATTCTTTGACCCACCCCTATAGCGCGGTGAAAAAGTTTTTATTGCTAATTCCCTGCCGTTTCGTTTATTCTTGTTTTACTGTCGCCATAGTCAATCTGCTTGTAAATGAACTTGCACGTTTGTTTTACTGTCTATGTTCAGTTTATGTGCAGTATGTGCTCTGTGGTAACTTTTAGATTACGAATTGGGGTAACTTGTTACGATGTTCGGTTTTTATAGTATTCAAGAGTTTTAGGGGATGTTTATATTCGGTTCCTTTATTTGACAGTGAAGGCGAATAAGAACACTGATTTATGTTTAATCTGGCGGTCAGCCCGTAGCTAAAGTTTTATATCTATAAGAATGATTCCGTGTGGTGTCGGGTTTAGAATAACACGTCTCCATTTCTCCCGTGGATGACGTAAGAGGCGACTAAGGACATATGTTAAGGTATACTTTAGGTATACTTTATGTATGTAAGAATGTTTTACTAAAATTGCAATCTTGTAGGTAGGTAGATACCTTTCAAAATTAATTAAAAGTTTGCGTGCAACAGGAAGTTTTTCGAATGTGTTTGACAAATCTACGTGGAATTATTAATTACAATTACATAAAAAGGTATTTCTGAATTATTTTCTTCATGAATATTCAACTTAATCTCGACCATACGCATTAAAGGTACCCATTCACTTACCAATCTCAATACAGCCGATAGATCAGCCTTAGGTTGCCATACATTCGCGTAATAGCGCCATGCCTCGCAACTGGCAACATTAACCTGAATATTTAATACCAACATGGCTGTAGAAAAATGGTGTTCCCGCCAAAATCTACCGTCGAACCTGTGAATAATGAGGAGGTGGGAATTGTCCGTATTCAAATAAATAAGGGGCCAATTCCATTGCTAATAGTCCTGGCAATGGATTTCAATATCAATTTATCTACGTAAGCCTAACTAAAGCTGTAAATATTATGTAAGTAAATTATTGTTTGTATTGTTATTTTGAGCTTGTTTTGTACCACTTCTGAGGCCTTTCTCCAACCTTTCCACTACTCTTGATCTTTGGCAACTAAAATAATAAAATGTAAGTCTTATAAATTCAAACAACTGAATATAACATGCATTCTAAATTATTGTTATCATATGAATAGTTTTAAGAATCTGAAACGGAAAACCATATCACTCCCTCGACCTTACCAAAAAACTGAAAAATAAAGCTGTAACATTTTTCAAACCAGCAATATTTATGGCCACCCAATTGAATTTCACACTTGATTTGAGCGGCGGTCCCGCTTGAAAAAGTCTTCCGCTTTTCACATTCGGAACGCATCTGTCAAATAATGGCGGGAAAACGTAGGCCGCGGTGCTGCCCGCCTTAGCGTGGGGTCGCCATGTGTCAAACGGGAAATGGTTATTTATAGGCGCCACTCACAAATTGCATTCGTGGTCGAGTCGAATTGATATATTGTCATGTTTTATATGTAAATCCAGGCCGGTGACGTATGGGCTTAGCCCAGAAATGGATAACGAATGATTTAGATGAAGTACCACTATTCATTACTTTTCTTTTCCTTTGCTTATGTAATACCTTATTTTTATTTTTCATTTTAACCGTTTTTTTATTATTATCAGTTTGATCATCTAGCGTTTTGATAAGTAAATACTATACATGCAGGGTCTAGTTTAGAATTATACCTCTCCGAAAGTTAGCAACTTGTAACTACATATTTGTATATTTGTTTTTACTTAAAACAGGTAGGTACAGGTACTGTTACACATGCTCATTTCAAGCATGAAACATACATACATATACTCACGCCTGTATTCCCATGAGGGGTAGGCAGAGCACATGGATTCAAAAATCCAGTGCCACATCTAGCAAATTCAGGGTAACCAGATGATTAAACGTGATATTGCGGTGACAGCTTGCTAGCCCATCGCCCACAATACACTAACCCTTTCCCAGAGTCGACTCTTACGACACTTACGGGAAGAAAGGGGGAGGTGCTATTCTAACCCGGCACCACACGGGAAAGCATGCAATTTCAAGCATGAAAGCATGCTTCTATTGAGCTATTGCTACTTAATAGCATGTGTGTTGAGGAATGTTGCTCAATTGGCTCAAAATCGGCATGCTCATTTTGAGTTTGCTTGAAATTCTTGAAAATCAATAGCATTGCGATTTTTGATCATGCTAACTGCGGCGCGGGCCGCGCGGGTTGAAGGGGGCGTGCTTTAAGCGCGTCTAAACAGCATTTTGAGCATGAGCATGCTTATTCAGGAGCATACTTAGAACTACCATGCCTATTGCTAGCAAATGTAAACTACTCATAAGTAAACTCGTATTGAGGATACTCAATAGCACGGTTTTCAGCATGCTGTTTTAGAGCATGTGTAACAGTAGCTTACAGCGTAAGTTTAGATTAAGTTAGATAGTAAGTAGTTCTCAAGGCGCATTGATGCAGACTGAAATGCCATAAGGATGTATTTTACTCAATAAATAAATAAAAATAATACTGACTTGGTGTCAAGGGGAAAATCTAGCTAGAAGGTGAACTAACAGTTTTACTCATTTAAATAACAACAAGAACGAGCCCCTCGCTTTATGTATGGTAAAAGAAGCGCCGGAACTCTTCGTTTTTTAACCGACTTCAAAAAAGGAGGTATTCAATTCGGCTGTATTTTTTTTTTATCATTTTTTTTTTTATGTATGTTACCTCAGAACTTCTAAACGGGTGGACCGATTTCGATGTTTTTTTTTTGTTTGATTGGAAATGGATTCCTATTGGTCCCATTTTAATTTCATCAAGATCTAACTAGTAGTTTTTGAATTTTCCTTAAAATAAAAAAAAATCAACGGGCATTCGGGCATTTTAGTCCAAATTTACATTTGTACATACTTACATACCTACATACAATCACGCATGTATTCTTAAATGTGGTAGGCAGAGCACATAAAACGCTACATAGACAAAACTATGTCTATGACACGCTTCGTGGCCACTTCTAGCACATTTTTTGTAGGTATTGAGTTTGCAGGTATAATAGTGACAGGTTGCTAGCCTGTCGCCTAAAATTTACTTTAACTTATATCCTTAGTCGCCTCTTGCGACATCCACGGAAGAAATGGAGAGTATTTTTATGTGTATTCGCTGATTACTCGAAGACGCCTGGACCGATTTGGGAAATTCTTTTTTTGTCTGAAAGGGTATAGTTTCCAGGTAGCCCGATTGTCAGCATATCTTGACCTGATGATGGAATATGAGGGAAATCGAGGGCAACCCTCAAATTTTATAGGCACAGGTAACGTTTTTAGTACATTTTTCAAAGCTACACCAGTATTTACGAAAGGTCAACTCCTTAATTTTTAGGAGTTAAAGGATATTTTTTTCGATACTGAATGCACCTGCAGACTGAAAATTATAGTTTCAGTAATTAGCCAGGCCTGCTGCTTCTCAAGCGTTGCATTTCTGCTAATGCTCGTTCACCGTGGGGTTTACTTAACAGTTTAGAGGGTTCTAAATCAGATAGTGCTATTCCTTCTAAAGCCTTGAATCTGCTGAGAGCTACGTATACCTACCTGACCTTTAGTAAATAAATATGTACATAAACAGAAGTTTCCTTTCAGGATAAAGCTAAATTGAAGTCGGTTTTTTTTTGTTTAAAATTATTTTTATACGCCGACGACGTAAAAACTGACAGAGTGCTTTTCAATCAATTCAATTAATAAAAATGTAGTGGCTATTATTGTGTTAGTGTGGTGGACTGTCCTCTATGAGAACGATACCTACACTCACTAAGTGGGCCATCAGTGGGCAAACTAAACGCATGCTGTAAATGTCAAAACAAATTGTTGTATCGCCCACTTCAGCGTTCCGGTTGGCACCCGTGGTCGTTGCGAGCGAATCGTTCGACGTCACAGATGACGTCATTGCTCGCGACCACATCGCGCCCACTTCGCCCGCAAAATGTAGGTGGGTCGGAGTTAGGGTTGCCAACTTTTTTTGGACCCAATATAGTAGTTTTGACTTCAGAACCCATAAAAATATAGTAGTTCGGGAATTATTAATAAAAATATAGTAGGTTTCAAATAATATTTAATTATTTTTAAACATATATTTTTTACTGCTTTGAGCTTTCATTAACAAATTTTTGTTTTCAAGAAATTGTCAAAGCAATACAAGCACTGCGGGGTGTATGTAAATGTAAGTAACATTTTCGTTCAGAAATATTCTGAAAGTGTGAAAAAAAATAGAAACCAAGTTTAGCGACTTTGATGATAAAAATATAGTAGTTTTGCCTACTATATTTTATTTATAAAAATATAGCAGATGGACCCCTAATATAGTAGGATACTATATTATATAGTAGGGTTGGCAACCCTAGTCGGAGTCATTGATGTAGGAAGGTCCTAACGGCCTTAACATGATCTCGCACTTGGGAAATGTTTGTTTATTAGTATAAACCATATCACAAGGCAATAAAGTCCTTTTTTCGTGAAACCCTACATAGAGGCAAGTTGAGTACAGGTGAGCCAGCAACCAGGGAGCGGTGTGTCCCGCTCACTCCTCTTGCCATTCTTGCCAGCCTAAAAAAATCTTTACGTCAAAAAAAAAACATTTCCCAAGAAACTTATCTGAAAAATTCGTATTATAATTTTATTTTAACGGTTTTGTGTCAAAGAATTAGAATCGCTATAATTTATTTGTTTTTAATATACACTTAATTTAATAGACAACATATTCACTATCAAGTCTACTTTTTTTGTAATGCTTCCCTTAAGTCGCCATAATCCTTAAAGCCCTAACAGACGACCAAATCTGGTTTGGTCCGAACCACGAACCTGGTTGGCTCCAAACGGTTTGCTGGACTCGCCAGACGACCAAATTTGGTTTGGACCGAACCACAAACTTGGTTTGCTCCAAACACCGTCGCACCTGTCAAACACAGTTCAGTTCTTTTCGTGCTAGCTCAAGTCGACAATGCCTCCGACTTTATCCAAACAAACCAAAATCGCGTTAGTTGTGGCAACCGTCGTAGCTATTACGCCTACCAAAAAGCACAGGAAAATAAATAAAATAAATATCACTGGACAATTTTTACACCAATCACCTAGTCCCAAAGTAGGCAATTTAATGCCTGTGTTATGGGTACTAGACAACGGATAAACTTACTTATATATAGATAAACATCCAAGACTCGAAAGCAAACATTCGTATTCATCATACAAACATCTGCCCCGACCGGGGATCGAACCCGAGACCTCAAGCTTCACAGTCAGGTTCTCTAACCGCTGGGCTATCCGGCCGTATAAGAAAAGATTTGCAAAATAAAGTGCCAAACTGCCAAACGGTTTGGTGGCTCGGCCACACGATCGAATTTGGTTCGGTCCGAACCAAATCCGGCGGCAAAACCATCGAACCAGCGAACAAATAAAATAAATTCGGATTCGGACCAAACCAGATTTGGTCGTCTGTTAGGGCTATTACCAAGGGCGGACCCAGGTTCTGGGCCAGGGGGGGGCAAATCAGATTATTATAAGCCACTTATTAGTAAAGAATAAAAAAAACGGCCAAGTGCGAGTCGGACTCGCGCACGCTGGGTTCCATACCAAAGACAGCAAAAAAAACACATTTTTCTATGGGAGCCCCCCCTTTTATTAGCACTAGCATTGCCCATTCAATACACACTATTGTGTATATTAAATACTTTCCTATACCTATCTGTTTCTAACGTTGTAACGGTTCCAACGCTATAATTATTAAAAAGTTTTTGAAGACCCCCTATTTTTTAACTCGTTAACTTTTAGATTTTATCCTACGCTAACATACAATGATGGAAATGCCTTACGCATTCCCCGGGCATGGGGGGTACCCGAGGATATGTGGGGCTCGTTCCCCCGTCCTCTTCCCGAGTGGAAGGGGAGGGGGGAACATACCCACTAAAACCACTCCGGTGTTGTCGGCTTGCCGGGTTTTGAGGACGCCATGGGATCCCGAGGATTCTACCGATGACGTCCCCCGGCGGCCCTAGCCAGGCTAGGCTTTCACGCCAATTTGGGGGGGGAAGCAGCAACACCACTACTCCCCCCTCAGTCACGTTGCACCGTGCAATGCGAGCAAGCGATCCCCATCGCTTGCCCACTGGTGCAACTAGAGGTTATGGCGGGCGGCAAATTGCCGCCGCCGGCGCCCTACGCGTCTTCTACGGGAGGGAGGCGCGTCGCGGTCGGCCTCGCGCTCCCGTTCCTCGGACTCCTTGTGAGCCATTATGGCTTCACAGTAAGAGGTCACCTCCGCCCATGCCTCCTCGCCGTCCAACATCGCAGCCACCACACTATGGAGGGCGAGGTTATCAGTGCGGATGGCCGCGATGAGCGTGCGCCGTTCAAAGCCCCAGGTGGGGCAGACCTCCAGCGTGTGCTGGGCCGTGTCGTCCTCTTCACCGCATTGGTGGCAGACTGGGCTTTCCTCCCTACCAATGCGGTGAAGGTAGTGCCCAAAGCACCCGTGCCCGGTTATCACCTGCGTGACGTGATAGGTGAGCGCCCCGAACTGTCGGTCCAGCCAGAGGTCGAACGACGGGAGGAGTGCCGCTATAGTGCGCGTTCCATAGCGGCAGTCCTCC
>BHDV01065714.1:0-34981 GCA_005406045.1 Adoxophyes honmai
TTCATGTGCTCTGCCTACCCCTCTTGGGAATACAGGCGTGACAATATGTATGTATGTATTGTATTTTTTTACTCCTTACTTACTGAATATAGCGGTTTTTAAAGCGATAGTAATGTTTTTATTGTTACCTGTGTCATCTCTAAGGACTAAGCTGTCTCACGAAATGATACTCTATGCAAACTTTATGTTTTGTACTAAATTAATTAACAAAAAAATACACGCAAGATGGTGAAGTACAAAAGACGTAGGTACTTATCTTTTACTCGAATTAATTTAAATTGTAGGTACACCAAGATGCAAAAGTGCATGGAGAAGGCCAAATGAAGATCGTGTGCAGTTATTTACGCCGTGCAATATTGTTAGGCAGCTACCTAACAATAAGCCGTATTCGTTCGATGATTTTCAACTAGATGGCGTTGTAACATCAAAATATATTTTTTTATAAAATCAATCGATTCTCATTTCAATATTTTTGGTATTTTTAATTAACTTTATTTTAAATTATAAAATATATAAAATAAATTAATTTTAAATTAATTTAACATAATTTCGTTTTTTTTACTGTAACGTTTCGGAAGCTCAAATTTGGCACACTTGATACTAATAGAAAGACAAATCAATAAAAAAAATACAAGCCAAAACTCGCTGGGGCCAGATTCACTTAGCTTATCCTGGCATGGCCTTTAGTCAATTACTACAAGACTAGCTTTTGCCGGCGGCTTCGCTCGCTTTGAATTCAGGGTAACACCGAAGAGATCTCGCAATTATTTTAATACGCTCCTGTAGACGATATTACATATCTTTCCATTTGAGGATAGAATGAAAAAAATCTGGGCATTGGGTACTCGCGAATATGCTACATCCAACTGTCCGTGGGAAAAGCACGGCTTCTCTAGGTTCACCCCAGCCATCTTTAATGTTTGACCTCGCGCTTTGTTAATGGTCATAGCGAAACTAACCTCAAGAGGAAATTGCAGCCTTTTAAACTGGAACAGGAGACACCAGGATATCTGTGGGAATTATTGGTATTCGAGGGATTATTATATTTTTACCCTTTCTTACGACGGTAAAGATAGCCAGGCGCTAAAGATATTGCGGCCAAGCTGTGTGACATGAAGTCTCGTCTATAATCTAGGTGCATCCGAATTTTGCATACGCATAACTGGGACACACTGGGAAGCCTACAATTGAAGCTTGTGTGGGTTACACCTTACACTTCAAGCTAGCGAATAAAGAAACTCTACCTACGGAATCTATATCTGCTGTGTTCTGTATCCATAACTGTGTTGTATCTCTTGGTACTTTACCTAACTACCACAGAAACATGTCGTGTTGGAAAATACCTATGTTAATCTAATGTTCGAAATCTCAATACATTTTAGCTACCTAAGGGCTGTGTTAACCAATCAGTTAAAGTTAAACGAATGGAAAATGTATTGAATTTTCATTCGTTAAAGACCGTTAAAGATCCCGTGTGGTGCCAGGTGGGTGTCGTAAGAGTCGACTCTGGGAAAGGGCTGGGTTAGTGTATTGTGGGCAATGGGCTAGCAACCTGTCACCGCAATATCACTTTTAACCAACTAGTTACCCTGAATTTGCTAAACGTGGCACTGGATTTTTGAATTCATGTGCTCTGCCTACCCCTCATGGGAATACTGATTAGATACAGCAGATAGACCGGTTACGTAAAAATATCTTATTACATTCTTAATAACAGAAGTTTTTTTTTTATTTATTCACGGTTGTCGATAAAATTCCCATCATTGTATAAAAAACACGGTACACGTGTTAAAATGGCCTAATCAGCTGGGTCACACGCCACACATCACGAAAAAAAGTTTTAAAAAAGGTGGGAGAGATGGATATCACAAACAAAGTTGCACTAACACCCCGCGCCACGCGAGCGCAGTTGTAGAGCGTAAAAAGCGGCAGAACAGCGTACGCGCACCGCCAGCGCCGGCCCGGGTTCCGTGGAAATATCGCATAATATCCGATTTTTAGATTTCCATCCGAAAATACTTCCTATTTTTATGTAATACTAGCCTTCCGCCCGCGTGGAATTCGGTTATATTGCGGTATAAAGCATGTATAAAGCATAGCAAATTTACATGTTTATATTCAATTTTTTACACCCTTGGTTACTTGGTTTATATATTATATCTGACTAATGAATTATTATAATGAACATAAATCATGTTATCAATAAGTTTGTGTTAAGAAGCTTTCAATAGTTTAGATATAAGATAAAAAAAAATTGCATGCTAATTATATTTAGCTAAATATGTCACGGAATAAAAACACTTCCCTGCAACTTTTTTGTACCATGTTTAAAACAAATAAAACAGTAATTTCATTTTATTTCCGCCTACTGCAGCCGCGACTCATATGTGAGTAATGTTTGTGGAACCCTAAAACCTTCGACAACTCACGGTCCACGTAAATCGCTTTATAGGCGCACAAAGGAAACAAAAAATGACCCGTTTTTTATGAACCTGTAAGGAACGCGAGTAGGTGCACGGGTTTCGAATAGTTTTAGTGTTAAAAACAATTCCTGTAGCGCTATTGCCTAACCCTAACGCAACAAAAATCTATATCGTGTTTTATTTGACAGTTTCAGTGTCAGTTCATTTTGAAATGTATCAATTTCGAAGCGATTATTGATTCCACCTGTCAAATTAAACACTACTTACATTTCTGGTGCGTTAGACAATAGCGCTGCTGTTTCGTTTTACTTAAGCGACTGCCAAGGAAAAGGAAGGGAACTGTTATTTTAAATTACAAACTGTCCCTTATCGGGCTAAATTCCAAATCAGCCCATACTCCAAAAGACCGTCTAAATCGTAAAAGTCATACTATACCTACTCTTACAACCCTAGCCGAATAGCGAATGAAAATGAACCAATTTAGCTTATCTGTTAGGACAATATAATTAAGTACTAGTAGCAGCTAGCTGGCGTTGTTATCTTTGACAAATATAAGTACATAACCTTACTTAAATAGAAAAAAAGTTAAACAAGTACGTACCTATGTAATAGGGAGTATGCGTGTCATTTAAATAGGGGTAAATATATATTTTTTATAAACTTTGTTGCTTTAGAATCACGCTTACATCAATTTTTATCCGTTTAATTATCACTTTGGATACGAAAATAATTAATAAAAATACAAAAAACGAGCGGGAAATTCAAAGCAATTGAAACGCAACGCTCTTGGTCAGACTGAAAGTGACGTCACAGTCTACAACTACATTGTCAATTGAGCATTAAATTAAGTTTATTATGATTTCTAGACATATTTCGAAGTTTGTGTTGAAAGAAAAAACTCGAAAGAAAATGACTGATAGCGGCTTTGTAAAGGCACAATCGGATAATCTTCCCAAAATTGATGGTTCATGAATATTTAATTAAATATTTCTTCAAAAATAAATACTAAAATCAAAATAATAATAATAATAATTAAGGGGGACTCCCATAGCAAAAAACGTTTTTTTTTTGCTGTTTTGGGTCTATTTAAATAACTGTACCAGCTAAATACTTAAAATGCTCACAGAATATTTAATTAAATATTTACTTTAAAAATAAATACTAAAATCAAAATAATAATAATAATTAAGGGGGGCTCCCATAGAAAAAACGATTTTTTTTTTTGCTGTTTTGGGTCTATTTAAATAACTGTAACAGCTAAATACTTGAAATGCTCACAGAATATTTAATTAAATATCTACTTTAAAAACAAATAATTATTAAATTAAAATAAAATTAGTATTTAAGGGGGGCTCCCATACAAAAATTCTGATTTTTTGCAGTTTTTGGTACGGAACCCTTCGTGCGCGAGTCCGACTCGCACTTGGCCGGTTTTTTTTTTATATAGCTAGCATTGTATTTGCATGTTGCCATTTTTATACGGATACCTAATTAAAAAGGGCAACCATTTGAATAATTTCCGGTTTGCCTTATTAATAATTATTTTGTAACGTCTTAAGCAAAATGTTGTTGATTGTAAAATGATATACTTGCGTATGTTGCCACGGTCTCCGCGTTGACAGAGTCGGTTGCGCTGGGCAGATCCAAGTGGCTTTTTTCTCGATTTCGGAAGAGGAAGCTCGGCAGCTGCGCTGGCGCATGCGGCGGGGCGCGCACAAGCGGCTCCTACTCCAATCGACCTTTTTTTTATTTATGCTACTGTTTTTAATTATTAATTCGTACCTTATTGTTATTTAGGTATGTATACGTGTTTAGTTAGGAATAATCAGACTTGCTGTCTAAATTTCTAAAAGATGTTTTGTTTATCAAAAGTTAAGATTAATTGATATTGTAGCCTTGGGCATGGTATATAGCATAGACCAAGGTTAGGCTGGCCAAACTCAGATACACCCAAGAAGTGGCCCGCCAAGGCATATGAATAAGCACGTTCGACTGACAGGCTGACGGCGCGCGGTATCAGCGTCCTGTAAAATCGCTGACGCTCGCTTTCGCCAGTCTTAAAAAAAATTTGCTCATCTGAAAAATATATTTGCCAGCCTTGGTATAGACGATCTATTTACTTTCGTACATGCAGATGAAGTAGATGAGATGGAAGCGGCTGCCTGGGCGTGGGGTATCGGTAGCGCGGAAGCAGCGTGGGTGCAGCGTGCGGCGGCCCAGCACGCAGACCACAGCGCGCGGCCCAGCGCCTGATTTATGGCGATCTTTGCGCGCTCTTTGCCTTCAATACCCATTCCATAAACTATTAAAAATTCACTTTCATACGTAATCGCTTCTCACAGCACGGGAAATACTAAGTATGTATACAGCATTTACCGCTTTTGCACTTCTATTCTGTACGAGTACCTAGTGTTGCATACATTTTATGGGTGAGTTGCAAAAAAAGTGTACCGTTACACAAATGAATCTTACACATTCGTTACACAAAAACGATGGCTGTTACACAAAAAAAATAATAAAGCTGTATTCATATTAGTAGAAAAAAGTTGTAATGTTTAGATGCTTAAAAAAACATGATTTCTCATTGTTTTTTATCGTTCGGGCTTAGTAATAATGAATACTATTTGATAGCAATTTAGAAGATACTATTACATAGTGTAACAAAGTAAAACTGTTTTTTTTTGTTCTTTTATTTCAGGCACTGTGGTGCCGCTATCTATTGCTTCGAAATTATTGAAATTAATAGATTAAAATGCGAATCAAAGATTAATTATTTGGCCTTCCACAGACATATTCACCAAAAAATATTTACATCCTTTTATTTTGGAGTCGGTTAATAATGCCAATATAAACTAACCTTAGCCCTAAATTTTCTGTGTAACGTTACACAAAGTTACACAAAAGAGCAAAAAATTTACGTTTCAAAGTCTTTCATCCCGTTTTATTAACAGAATGCAAAAGAATTCTACAATTTACAATATACAACCGTTAGTCACTTAAATTTGCTATCAAACTTAATTACAAGTAAAGTAGATAAAGATAAATTCACCTGCTTTATTCACGTTCAAAACCTTAAGTTTTTTTTGGACAAAAACCGAAGCGCCCTTTTTTCCCTCACTGTCGCAAAACTAAAAGAGCTAGAGATACGTAGATTACTGTCATCATAAACTGAATGTTGCCAAACCTATTCGTAGCACGGATGCTTTCATAACTACGTTAATAAGCAAGAAATCGCGTTACACAGGTGATGTTACACAAAAACGCGAAATCGGGACTCGACCTTTAGCACAAGATTTTGTTATAAAAATTTGGTTGTATTAAACTAAAACACACATTTTTTTAAAGTTTCATTATGTGTCTACAGGCCCTATAAAGTTTAAGTGACTGGTCCATTCAGAATCCAAGTTATGAAGTTTTGATTATCGAGTGGAGTGAAAAGGACACTTGAAATTTGTATGGGAGGAAAATACGCTTTTTCATTAATTGCACTTTTTTACATACTTTTATTGAAATTATTTGGAAAAACTGTACACATTGTATCAGATTATAAACTCCTCTGTCAGAAAATGCTTTTATAACTGAGATTACTTCAAATTCTTATTTTTCACGGAATTTCAAAGTTGGAGGACACTTAAAATTTTTGAAATGTACACTTTTTTTGCAACTCACCCTTATAAGATACCTTCAAATGTGTTTTGAACCAAATACGAGGTGCGGTCCAAAAGTATCCGGCCTAACAAAGAAAACAAGTAGATACATTTACAATTATTTTTTATTTTTCGGCGTAGTCCTCCACTATTTCAATGCACTTTTCAGATTTCGTGATAAGCATTTCTATCCACTTAAAAAAAAAACGGAAGTTTTGTCCTCAAAATGGGTGAAAACCGCTTGAGCCACTTCATCATCCGAGGAAAATCGTCTTCCCCTTAAGTCTGCCTTCGGCCTCGAGGACAAATAGTAGTCACTGGGGGCCAGGTTGGGGCTGTAAGGTGGGTGGCGAATTTCCTCGAAGCCACATTTTGCTACAGCAGCTTTGGCAATTGCAGCAGTGGGAACGGGAGCATTATCGTGGAGAAGCCGAACACCTCTACTAAGTTTTCCACGTCACTTCTGCTTGATCGGCTTTCGTAACTGCTCAATAAGGGTGGCGTAGTAGCTGCCATTTACCGTGGTATTTCTTTCTTTTATGTCGATCATTAGTATTCCGTGACAATACCAGAATACCGTTGCCATTACCTTTTTGGTGGATTGCGTTACTTTGGTCTTTTTGGGTTGCTTCTCACCATTACGACGCCACTCCATTGATTCTCTTTTGGGCAGAGGATCATAGTACAAGACCTTGGTTTCGTTTCCCGTAACAATCGACTCCAAATAACTTTCTCCGTAACGCCTATACATATCCAAAACTTCTTGAGAGCACGCTTTTCGCTACTCTGTTCGCTACAAGCTCGAAAGAAGTTTGGGTACCCACCTTGCACTAACGTTATTCATATGAAGATGTTCATGTAGAACCCTAAGTACTATAGTTTTTGAAAGCCCAGTTCTCGCTATTCTTTTAGTCTTAAGTGTTCGTTCGCTCAGAACTTCCTCGTCCTCTAATTTGACACAGTCCTAGGTGAGTACTTCCAGAGGCCTGCCGGAGTGAGGTTCATCATCAATGGACCCCCGCCTTAAATGGAAATAGTCTTTTGCGGTGGAAAATGACTGAGAAGTATCGCCGTACACGTCATTCAACCTTTTTTTTATATCGGTCGGGCTAACCCCCTCCGTTGTCAGCAAATTAATCACAGAGCTATATTCCAATTTGAACATCTTGAAATTTTTCCGATTTACTGTAGTTAAATTGCCGTAAAATCAAAACAACAACAAACGGAAACCTCAAAACCATACACGAAATAGCAGAATAAATGACAATCGCAATCGCAATGTCATTTTTTTTATTTTAGTTTAAGCGGCCAAATTTCTCCAGCCAGAAACTTTTGGACCGTACCTGTTATGTGCCTTCTGAATACGTCATTGAAATTGAATTGTTGTATTTCCCGTTTAATTTGGCTACGCAAGCTTGTAAAAATTCTCAAAACTTTGAAAATTGTTATTCCTTTTCCCTGTCGAACTTCTCTTTGAAGCACAGCAATTAAATATTTCTTTGTTTTACTTTGTATTTTAGATTACTGCCTGGTTGTAGAATGTAGATAAAAAAAAAGCATGGTGTACCGTGTACCCAAGTAGGTAGGTCAAATATTTTAAACAACCTGTAGAACACGGTGTCGTAAAATCTCCCATTACGCCAACAAAAGCCCGACAGTTCGCAAAACATGGCTAATTCACTAAAGAAGCGACCGGCGAAACAATCGGTCTCACTTCGTGTCAGGGTTTAGCAATAAATTATTTTATTTTGTTGGAATACGCTTTTAGGGCCACTTTTACTTTTTGCCACTGGTTTTTTGCTTCCGGGTGGTGCGATTTCGAGCGAAAACCGCCACGTGTGCTTTGTTAAACATTATTTGGGCCTACGTTACTTTTTATAATCGACAAGTAGCATGTTCTGGCTCATAAAACCCGCAAAATTTTAGATACACGTTTACTTTTTTATTTATATATATATATATTTTTTTTTACCGGTTATAATAATAACGGTATTGAAATATCGGTATTAATTATGACATTAGATAAACTAAACTTCTTAATTCGTGTTGAGTAGGAATAAGATGTAAATTTCCGTTCTATTTTATCGAAAAACTTTACATTTATCGAACTCTACATTTATCGGCTACTTCGGCACAATAGTTTTTGTCGTATTGACATTAGAAACGTACTCGTGCTTACTGAAGAATAATTTAATAAATATCACTAACTTAAATAAGAACATTAATTATCCGACACATCGGGTGCCGCCGTATTCAATATTTCTCGACGACGGTAACCCGTTCTGCACTATAGATACCTATAGATACCTATGTCTTAAAGTAGTGGCTCTGTTGCATTCATTTTTATGCATTAAAATCTCTTTGTTAGCCATTCTACATCCAAAAGGCACACCTTAATTAAAAGCGTAATCTTATGACCGAAGCTCGCAGTATTGACTCCACACAAAACATTTCATACAAGTTCGATGGCGGGCTTGAAATATTTGTACAAGTGAATATTCATTGTATTAATATCTCGGCTATATTTTTTGCTTATACATACGTTTTTACGTCATTTATTTACTTATTACATTTTTTATTATCGTCTTAAGTGCGTACCTACATGTGACAAAATATATAAAGTTGATTCAGCTGCAATTTGTATAGAGCTGAACAGAAAAGTAAACATACGTTATAATTTTAGAATGTTCAAGATATTGTTTAAATACAGAGGAGGTAGTTTAATTGTATTTCTGTAAATAATTTTCAGTCGCGCACAGCGACATATTTACTGCTGCGAGCGTGACGTAGACTGCCGCTGCCGCTGCCTGCTGCCGGCTGCCGGCTGCCGGCGGATGGCGGACGGCGGACGGCGGCAGCTCGTCACGTCACTATGTTTTAGAGTTTTGACGTGACAACGTCTTAAATTAGGTTGCGGCTGGGAGTCACTTATGAAAAAGTGTAACGCTCGGTAACGTTACGATGACGTCACCGAACGAGAGAGAGGCCCGCAGTGTTAAGGAGGTGGCGCTTCGATAGTGCGAAGCCTCTATGGTATCATGTGAGACGTCAAACGCAGACATGGACAGCTGTCACGATTGGGAGTTGACGTGACAACGTCTTAAATCAATAAATATTCTACCGAGAAAAAGACGTTGTCACGTAAAATCTTCGCCCGTAAAACCGACTTTACAGGCAACCATTTTTTTTAGTTAGTCATGTAATTGGAATTGGATTTTAATACTTAAATCATGATAAAAAAAACGTAACAAGAACAATTACACAACAAGTATACACTTAGTAAACGTAGAAGGAAGTCATCTTGAAAAGGTTTATTCTTAACCCATAAATGAGATAAGTAGCTCAATGAAAACTGTGTAAGTCATTTGTCAATTTCTACTAAAGTAAGAGTCCGTCCTAGTATTCGACGCTGTACAGTAGGTATACGACATGGACAAGAAGAGATTTGACATAGATTGTTGCACTCCGATGTTTATCTGTCTTTTCACCTTTCACGTTCTGACTGTTAAACTGATTCCTCGAAGTTTGTTACGCAGATAGGTACCTGGTCTACTTCTACTACCCAAGACCCACGGCGGAACAAGCTGTTTTATCGAACAGAAATGCGCCTAAATCTACATAGTAAATGCACTCAAATCTAGTTAATAATAAGATGTATGTATCTGTCATTTTATTATCTCTATTAGGTCAAATCGTCGATAATTTGACTATTGATCGCATCACTTAAGAGGTAAAAATCTTGTTTACCTACGACTTTTAAGTTATTGATAGTGGTAAGACTTCCTACTCGTAAGAGTGTTTTTGTTCGGTGTGACTCCAACTTTATTACTTTTTGTAACTATTTTAAAATAATAATGTGCCATACAATACAACATGACTGTAGGACTGACCCAAAAGACGTTTAAATTCATATGACTCAGAGAAACCAGAACAATCACCATTGCTCACTAAGAATGATTATTTAACACAAGGCAAAGCTATTCATATAGGTTGCGGACTAAGGGGGGAAACACATTATGGAGGAGGAGGCCGAGGGAGCTCGGCGTCGGGAGGCTGGCTGAGGGAGCGACCCTGCCTCGGGATAGATTTGAAGGTACAATCATTTTTTACGCGAGGGGGCAAACGGCAGAATTCCGGCGACCTAAAGCCGGGGGAACAAATCGCGCAGTAAGACTTTATTGCAAATCAATGGCTGAATATATTTCAAATGCATGAGTACGTAATTGAATAGAAGCTCATTTATGACACTGTACATCCAAGAAAAAAAAAAATTTTTCGCATCCGACAGTTAAGCAATTTTCTGTATTCTCACGTACAAATTCGTTTACCAGCCTTATTCTTTTTCTAATGCCGGTATATTGCTTGCTACTTTATTTTGTAAGCGTTAATAATTTATTCCTAAGTAGCAATGTAATCGTTTCTTCTGTTTCAGCGGCGAGCGACTGCCCTGCGATAGCGAGCGTGTCTCGCGACTGCCATAAAAGCTGAGCGCATTACTTTTTACTCGACTCTTTCCATGAGGGCACTTTTAGTGAGCGATGAAGGAGAACATTTATTAAGGTCCAGAGGTTCACAGGAGCATGGAACAGAAGCCAGTTTACTTTACTCGTTTTGGTCGATGTGAAGGGATTTCAGAATAAAAAGGAAACTAGAGATTATTCATGTAATCTAGGTATACTCCTTCCCTCCCCTGCCCCGCTAGCTGCTACGGCCCGGCGATATTTTGGCACAACCCAAAACGGATTTTGCATTGTAAATCAATAAAAAATATGTAAATTCCGGTAAAATTATGTTCAGTTTGTTCGTGCACCACGCCTGCTACTTTTCAAGTAACACTTACACATTAAATAACAAACAAACAATAGATAGTGGTAGGTGGGTATACAAAAAAACAGTAATTCGTCAAACACTACGTTTGATCAATAACATTGAATATTAAAGCTGAACTTTGTAGTAACTACATAGTAAGTAATAATAAGTAGGTAGGTACACCAAAGGTTATAGTGTCTCGTGCAGTCAGTGTATCTGACGTTAGCAATATTTATCGTTTTATTGTAAGGTAGAGTAGGTGTAGATGCTCTTTTTTCACATATCACAGAGATTTCCAGTTCCAGTTAATCTCGTAATACCAGATCTGCGCACATTAGGTGCATGCTTATTTTCAATTATCCGTGTGTGTCGGGTTTAGAATAACACCTCTCCATTTCTTCCGTGGATGTCGTAAGAGGCGACTAAGGTCATAGGTTAAGGTATATTTTAAGCGACAGGCTAGCAACCTGTCACTATTGTACTAGCCACCTCAAAACCTAAAAAACAGTCATTGAAGTGGCTACAAAACGTGAAATAGTCATTGTTTTGTCTATGTAGCGTTTTGTGTGCTCTGCCTACCCCGTTTGGAAATACAGGCGTGATTGTATGTATGTTATGTATTATTTTCAATCCGCTATATATTCAGGCTTTAAACAAAGCAGGCTTCTTTGTTAGTTGGGAAAAATTTGATTACACTGGCACTGGAACGTTTTTTCAATTAGTTTACGGCTTTGTTCTGTTGCAGAGTTATTCGTCCCAAGAACATTTCTGAATTAGTTTTTATTCCTATTCTTTACCTGAAAGAGCATTAATTTGTAGACAATTTACTATCACGTACCTTTCAAAAGTAAAGTTTTTCTTTTAAGCTAAAATACCTTCACATTCCATTAATTTTTTATTTATGTATTATGACTTTTTCTTTTGTAGACAAGAAAAAGTCATAAAATGCAGAAATATCAAAGAAAATCATCTTAAAATCGCATTAATTATATTCGATTGATGTTCACTATAATGTAACCGACACAATCAATATATTATTAAAACATAAAAACCAATGTGAATCACTTCGAGTAAAAATGTTTTTACTGTTAATCACAGTAATAATAGAATAATGATAAATACCAGACAAGCAGAAATGTTCAGTAAAAAATTACGAAATAATTGAGTAAGGCGCCACATTAATTAGAGAATCGATTTAGTTGAAGTATTAGCCACTTAAGGTGTGAATTGCGTTAAAATACGTTCGATGACAGATTATTGCCTAAGCAGCAAACCCAGCAACCAGTCAAGTAGTTTTCTTAACATAAACAGTAGGTATCTATTCAGTGTTTGCACTTCTTATTACAAGACCATTAAATACCCGGCGAGCTAAATTCAAAGGTAACACTGATTTTTCACTGTAATTATGCTACATTTGTTTAAATATAGCAAATATTCTATTTGATAAAAACCACCTACAAAGAAACCACCACAATTTCGAATCCAATAATGCAGCTCTAGCATATATTTTACTTAAATGGATTCGTATGTATTTATAATACACGGGAAGGGCAATAAAAAGCTAAAGAACGTTCCTTTTTTGTAGCGAGTTCGTGATTGGCTGCGGCGCGGAGTAAAAAGCTCGCCGGCGCCCCTTCGGCCCGCGCCGCCCTTACATAACGCTGCACCTAAAAGCTTTTTTACTGCGCTCAGCAACGCTCCTTATGTAATGTGTATCACGCTCAGGCTCTCTAAACAAGCGCAGTAGTTACTAAATATGATTAAACAAACAGTCTGGGTTAGGTATTTTAGACCGTTTTTAATGTAACTTTTCTGAATGAATATTCTAATAAATAAATAGTTAATGCCCTAACCGTTGCAAATATTTTTTTATTTACAGTATTAATGCTAATACTTAAGTCCATATATACATAAATCCATATTTCTTAGTTATTGCTTGGGCAAATTGGTATTTTTACTTATAACTCGACGATCTTTTTGTGAATTGTTTGAATATGTCATGACTGTCGTATTTTACTCGTTTGATTATTGTCATGTCTCATATCTTGTTAAGTGTATGACATGACTTAAACATTTATCTAGCCACACATTGATTCTAAGTGAGTATTACATTTACGCTCAGTATTTTATTTTAGGTTTTGAAATAATAGTTGCATTTTCATTCCAATACACTTATATATTATTTCCACGTTCCCTTTGTGAATCGATACTTGTTACCTGTATCGACGCAAAAATCGAGCATAATGTACCTAATTTTCCAGACCAGACCTACCTATCTGTTAAGTTATATTGAAATGAATTCATGTAGGTAGGTACAGTATGTGCCCCCACTTAGGTATCCAGGCAATTCGGTGTTTTGAACGCGCACCACTACTAATACAAAGTTTGTCTAACTATTTTTAGCAAAATCAAAATGAGGTAGTTCATGATATTAATATTTCGCTAAAAATAGTTAGACAAACTTTGTATTAGTAGTGGTGCGCGTTCAAAACACCGAATTGCCTGGATACCTAAGTGGGGGCACATACTGTACCTACTTAGATTTTGTCAGTTATCCAAATCATACCTTAAATGTGGTGAATCGTATTGCCATCCCTTGGTCTGTATAGCCCTATGATGACAGTTAATACGCCGCAGTTTTATACTTATGTTTTTATGAGTTGGTATAAGGTAAAAGTACCAATGCTCGACGCCTCAACGTCCAGTAGATGACACCCATCTGTCACCTGTCTTACTATGACATAAAATTGCAAGTGCCAAGTAGATATTGGGTCAGTGTCGAGCACAGGGACGTTTATCTTACTCACCTAGCCACTGAACAAAGCTTAACCATTGAACTACCTGGCGAATAATGTGTGTACCTTAGCGTGTCGTTTCTTTAAAAATCGCTGACGGTATTTCCGTACTGATACGACCTTCAATCCTTTCTAAATCAAGCGTTTCCTTCCTAAAAGTTGTGTCTCCTCTAGTGTTGCCGGTGTCTATGGGCGACGATAATCGGTTACCATTAGGCGATCCGTTTCTTCGTTTTCCTCCTACGACATTAAAAACCTTTTAAAATACCTAATGAGCGACTTCAAATCGGATTCATGAATTTTTGCAGGACGTAACACATCTCCAATATTAAAAAACGCAAAGTGAACGGTTTACAGATACGAGATCAGGGAACTTCTTAGTTATTACGTATTTAAATCTCATTGCAGAATGAAATACATTCTTTTTGACTTAATAAACTACAATCTAAATGTTTATTCTAGATACGTATCGAAGAAACAAACCTTTGTAATGTTTGCTGTGTGGTATTCACACACCTACTCTACAAATCTCTAATGAGTCCTGTCGTATACGCATACAAAATAATTATTGGGTTGAAAAACAACAAGTATTTGACGTAAATAAATAAAGTTCCGGTAGTATATCTAGGTATTTCATGACAATATAATTTATAGTTATCTACCAAGCTACAGTTCTAAAACTACTCTGCCTACCATCAGGCGAGCTGAGGGCCCTGTGGGCCCGGCCGCAGCCTCTCGCAGTTGGAATACTGACACCCGCTTATTTTTTATAATGGATATCGCCATAAACAATAACTTAATAAGTTAATCCCCTCCCCATGTCAACTCCGGCCGCGTCGTATTGGCTCTAATAAAATAGGCTGAGGGCGTGTGAAAGAAACAAACATATCGGACTCTACACACCTCTCTTTTTCTCGAGAAAACTCGTCGCCTACGAATGTAGAATACAATATCGATGTTTGGGGCATAAAAATTGACAGTTTTTTGTTCAGTATATTGTAAGGAACTGGCAGAAGCGGTCATATCGCTCCCGGGCGCCGCAGCGAAGGGTTGTCCCAACATGTTCAGTGCATTACGTTAACTTTTTAATCGTTTGATCTGAGTGACAATAACAGACTTTATTAAGTGAATCTATTGTTTCAAAGTTTAGTGTGGTGTGATTCAAACTTTTTCCGATATTTTAAAAAGGTGAGAATGTACCCACAGTTATTTATAATGTTTTTTTGTTAGTTGACTATTTTGTGTTTTTTTTTAATGGCGAAAGTGCAAGTTTTGGCTGTACGGTCAACATATTTGGTAACTAAGCCGTTTTGAACCTTTTCTCAATTAATTATATAGTGACTTTATTAATAGGTAAGTACCTATTACGGCTTGCAATGTTGACACTACGAGTTATATGGTTCAAAGTGGCCTATTATTCAAATTGGATGACTGTAATACGATAGTTGATTAAGTAGGTATATTTTTCAACATTTAATTTGAAGAAATTGCAAATAATTTAAAATGGAAACTTATCGAACAACTTGTTTTGGAATATTCACAAAAATGGTTATCCTTTACTTTCAATTTTGAAAAATTAGGTTTTCCCTACTCTGAATTATGGCTACAATTGAATACTTAAAAATAAGTTCCAACAAAAAAAATATGTCGATACTTTTCTTACATTTGGTATGCGACGTGATGAAAAGAACCCAAAATAACTGTGGAAGATTTATTGTTTTTTTATCATAAAAAGAGACACCTACGCGTTTTTGTAAAATACCTGTTTGTGGAACTCCTAGAGTAGCATAGTGGACTTTATAGTGTCTCGGTCGGTTTGTTTGTGGCTTTTTCACACTTCAGCAGCTGAAGCGACTTAGTTGTAGGTATTTGTAGTGGTCATCATTTGGTTTCCGAGAAAGCACATCGGTTACTTTTTTCCCAAAAATGTTTCGTTCCCGCAGGATAGCGGCTGAAGTCGCGGGAGACAGCTAATTGTCTATATATTATTTGGTAGAAACCTTGTTCTGTCGATTATGAACACATTAATACGAACTAGATATATGTATTAGTATTTGAAGAATATAACAGTTTTATAACTAACCCGTCATTTAATTTAGTATTGCAACAATAAACAAGCCAAAACAATAATGTGTCCGTGATTACTGGATATTATTTGAAACTGAGTACTTACCTTCCTGATACATAATTAATAATTTCAGTGTTACAGTGACATAATATTAAGATCCCATTCACTTTAACTCTATTACGTAGAATTTTGTTTCGTGAGTGTGGTTTAAATTCTTGTTTGAAGACATGTGATACCTAGCTGCTCAAGCAAAACATTTGCTTAGAGGTGCTGGATGATGGGCCACTCCGGGATAGCACGGCATGCGGTGACGAATGTAAGAACATTGAGACGCGGCATCACCTAGTTAGGAATAAAATAGATTGTTACTGTTTTCTTTTTTTCTCTTTCAATATAGTGTCGGGTTTGAAATACTTAATAATTCTCCGTTTCTTTCGTGGATGTCGTGTTAAGGTGTCTAGTAAGCAACTGCATGGCTAGCAACCTATCACTATTATACATTTTTCATCTATTTTTAAACCTGAAATTATGCTAAAAGTGGTTACGAAACTTGAAATACTCATGTTTATTTTCTATGTACCGTTTTGTGTGCTCTACTAAACTCAATCGAGTATACAGACGTTATGTTTATGTACGAGTATGTATGTATACATTCCTTTTTATTTGAATATATGTTCTGGTTTTAACTGTAGTTGCAAGTTACAAGCGTAATACTATTTAGAACAATCAATGATAAACGCCTAAATGGCCCGTGTGGTCGAGACTATAACCAGCGTGTTGGCGGCAGGCATGCTGAGCTGCGCGCCGCCCGCCGGCCTGCCGGCTGCGCATGCTGCGCGCGCGCAGTGGCCGTCGCTGCTGCAACCGCCTCCGATCGTGGTCAGTATTAAATCACGTGTGGCTTAATGTTTATTCATATGTTTACCAGTAATATTTCCTTAAAGTTAGTATATTTAGGAATACTTAAATTTTAAAAACATTTAAATTAATAAGAAACGTGACCATATGAATTTGGAAAAAACCTTTTATTAAATAATGTACTAAAAACTAGCATTAACTTTAATAAAACCATTTCTTTTTTTTTAGAAAACAGAACCTATGGAAGAAGGAAGCTTCTCAAAGGAGCAAACGAGTGGATTTTATTCCGACGGTTTTCACAGCGCCTCACCTTCTTCAAGTAAAGATTCAAACGGTCACTCTCCTCGCAGTGTTGGCAGCGGCGGCGAGTCATTGCCGTTCTATGACAACATGTCTCTCAAAGCTAAGACCAACCTAGGCATGCATCTCGAATCGTATCGCAACGGAGTGCCATATAGTTTACTTACACCTCCTGGTTTTGAGACCCGAAACACCGAAGGGCGTGATTCGTCGCCAGGGTATAATATTCAATACTCTCCCCGAACTCTAGCTCCACCAGCTCACGTATCCACGCCTCTGTTGCGCGCCGACGCTACGCCTCCAAAGTCACCTCCCAGAACACCTTCGTCTCCTGACCACGACAGCGACCAAAGAGCTTTCGAGCGTTTCCATGACTCGGGCTTTGAAGGCACTGCGCAGGGAATGAAACACGACGGAGAAGACGGGAGGGACGGCTCCGGGATCGACGACGACTTCGACGAGGAGCCCGGTCTACGCGTACCGGCCGTCAACTCGCACGGGAAAGTGAAAACTTTTAAATGCAAGCAATGTGAATTTGTTGCCGTCACCAAATTGAGTTTCTGGGAGCATAGCAAAGAACACATCAAACCGGAAAAAATGCTGTGCTGCAGAAAATGCCCTTTTGTAACTGAATATAAACATCATCTAGAATACCACATGAGAAATCATTTAGGGTCAAAGCCTTTTCAATGCAGTCAATGTTCATATTCGTGTGTTAACAAATCTATGCTTAATTCTCACCTTAAATCTCATTCGAATGTTTATCAATACCGTTGCGCCGACTGCAATTATGCTACAAAGTATTGCCATTCCCTAAAACTTCATCTTCGGAAATACCAGCACAATCCAGCTATGGTCCTCAACATGGACGGTACGCCCAACCCGCTGCCAATCATTGATGTTTACGGGACGCGCCGCGGGCCCAAACAAAAACCAATTTCAAAAATGTTTGAACAACAGGCAACCATTAACAACAACAGCCAAGCTCAGGGTCCACCTCAGCCACATCCTCTCTTTGGGGCTCATTTTCCTGTAAATCTGCCTTATTTACCTCCTCTCCTTCCTCATTCTTTCCTGTTCCCTCCGAATAATAATTATGAAACAAGGACTTCTCCGAAACCTGAAATACTGGCCGAAAAAAGGCAGCCGTCACCCACTCCGTCTATATTACATCAACGTCTATCTTACGGGGAGCAAGTTTTGGAAAACCGAATAACCCCTCCTCCACCTCCCAAGTCTCCAGTCGATTCACCACGTACACCAACAGGACCACAAAAAGTTCCTACTTGCCAGAGCAATGACGCTCTCG
This sequence comes from Adoxophyes honmai, assembly GCA_005406045.1. NCBI lineage: Eukaryota > Metazoa > Arthropoda > Insecta > Lepidoptera > Tortricidae > Adoxophyes > Adoxophyes honmai. The sequence goes on from BHDV01065714.1 coordinate 18,210, forward strand.
ACCTAACAAACACTAAAATCAATGAAACAGAATCTCCGCCGCCTGCTGAGCAGCCGATCCCGGTGACTCCCACTACCGCTTTAAAGAACAGGAGAAAAGGGCGCGCCTACAAGCTGCAGCCCGCCGCGCTGCGGCTGCAGCACGAGGACGAGCGCCGCGCCTCGGGCTCCGACTCCGACTCGGACGCCTCCGCCGACATGCCGCTGCCGAGTGAGCGGAACAGTTATGTCTGTCAGTATTGCGACATTACCTTCGGGGACCTCACGATGCACACTATACATATGGGCTTTCATGGTTACAACGATCCGTTTATGTGTAACAAGTGCGGAGAGCGCAGCGCTGACCGCGTGGCATTCTTTATTCACCTGGGAAGAGCACAGCATGCCTAACTTAATTGTTACGAAATCATTCATATGGTAAAAGCTGCATTACGTTATTGATTTACAATAAACGTACAACTTTATCTACATCCATATCATAATTTTCCTGCACTAAGTTTAGAAGCATAAAGCAAACGGCCTACATTAAGAAACATGTAACAGCGTAATTAATGTTTACATCGTAAAATCGATACCGATACTGCAATGACATCAAGTTTCGAAGATATTAAAATAGATGATGATTGAAGAAAGAAAACAATATCCAGTAATGACGGTGCGTGCCTGTGACATGATATTTTGTTTTTTTTACCATTTTTGCCGTTCTTTGTATGTTTTATAAATGTAATCTTTGTATATTTTTCTGAATAACTTGAATGTAGATAAAGTTATGTATTCGCCTGTACATTTACACCAGGCGTTAAAAATTTTCCTAATTGGCTCATTTCATAATTCATTAACCACACTCGTGTGGTTGTTACATAAATAAGTAATATTTTACGAGTTTTCGAAAGTACTATCGCCCTGCGCGAGGCTGCGCGCGCCGCGACCGCGGGGCCCCGCGAGCCGCAGGGCCTAGCGTGCTCCTAGTCCACGACTGCTTGTAGTCTGTCATTGTACATGATGCTTAAATTAGTTAGCTATAAAATATTACTTTTAGTTGTAAAATAGAACAGGTATAAATTATTCCTTAAACCAAAGATAAGATGCGGCTTTCAAAAAATCCTCGCATTTTTACTTAAAATTAGTCAATAACTGAATTCATGGCAATTCGGTGTGTAGGTATAAGATAAGTAGTTTTCTTTCTTGCTGCGCTTTACATTCTACTCGCAAATGCTAACCACGAAATTAGTTATTTTTAATTTTGAGATCTATTTATAAGTATGTGTGATTTATCGGAACCTATCTTTTGTAATTTTAAATTATTCAAATTTGGCAAGTAGATTTAAGTCATAACCGTGCAGACTAGGTAAATTATGTAAGTTAACAGGGCATCTTATTATGTGGCTTTTTCGTGCTTGCGCGAGCGCGGGCCCGCCGGCGCCGCGGAGGCAGTGGGTGTAGGACGACCAATGTGCAAACAAGACTGCAAGCTTGGTTAATCTAAAACGGTATTTTTTTCTTTATATTCGTTCTTTTAAAATATTGTACATTACCATATATACACGGTGAAGTTACCTACAAACTATTAGTATAATGCAAACTATTTAGTTAACCTACCTACCTATCAGGTATACCTAACCTAAGCTGTAAGTAATCTAATTAAATAAAGTCTATTAATTATAGTTGGTATGTAGATAAATCTTACTACACTGTACCTATTTAAGTTAACCTAAAAAGATTTTATATTATTTATTTATCCTCATTTTGTTAATCATGTTTGTATTCGACGCAGCGCAGGGCCGCGAGCGGCGCGGCTGCGGGCGGCGCGCGGCCCGCGGCCCGCGCGGCGCGGGCTCGTTTCATGACCATGGCTTTCCGTCAGGTTTATATTAAGGTTTTCTGTTTGTGTGCTGAAAATGTGTATTAAAATGTTTTAACGATATACCAGTGTGTTATTGATTTCCTAATTCCATCATCATTAACGTTACAGTGTCTACAATTTCCCCACAGGGCCTAACATCATTCACTAAGAAGCCCCGTGCATCGTACTTACTAGGTAGTATCTTTTTTAAATGTTAATACGTACTTTAATTTCAGGATTCGTGCTGCACCTTTGATAATACAACACTTTCGAATACAACACGTTTTACTTCAATTGTAGTATGGATATTACTAAAATTAAGATCATTATAAACAGTATAAACATTAATTTGTGATTTTGTATCCAAAATCGTGTAGGTACAATTATTGATTTCAATTTAACTGTCGAGAATTTATTATTTTAAAACAGTGTAATATGTTGCCGAAATATCTAAATTGATGTTACATTATGACTGAAAATCGGTCGAACAGCCACTGCCCTGCGAGTCCGTGTCCACTGCTTGTTCTTTTCGGCTGCTGCGGGCGATCGTCTTGAGATTCGTATTCTAGTAACAGGTCATCCGTTATTCCTACCACAGATTGCTGAAAAATAATGTCAATGATCTGCATCGACATCTATCGCTACACCAACTTTCGTTCGATTTCCTTTGCATTCCACTGTACAGTCAAAGAATTTGATAACTGTTCCGCTTTATACCTTTATACAAGAAATGTCACTGTGACATACCATACTATGCACTAATCAAAGCAATATGAAACTCATTATGAAAAGGTTCAATTTCCTTGACTGTACATAATTCTACCTTATCAAGCTACGCGCATTAGCGATTTACATTACATACCTACCCTTGTTGAGCATCATCGATTGTGTCGCTTAGCATCTATATAAGTAGGATATTTCTAAATTCGCTCTGTAATTATAAATAAGTACATTTCCTGATTCTTGATCTTCCTTGATTCGTACACCACGTGATCGAACGCGTGACGATGATCCGGTGATGGCGAACCGTCGCCGCACAACGCCGACGTCGCCGGTACCTGCGCGCCATGCTTTGCTTGTTGCATTCATTTTTTTACGTCCTCCACCTAAGTATGAGGTTCTTGCAAAATACTTAGTTTAAATTTAAAGCAAATAAAACAATAGACTTTAGCGAGTCTAAGCAATATTCTAAAAATAACTTATTCTTTTGTTTCATACATGCCTAATTGTTATTTATGAAGCAGCCATTTTTTACTTAACAATACCATTTTATGTCACCGTTACGGGTAAAAACTCCGTATGAATATTTATAAGACCGTTTGCCGAAATAGTGTTTGAAAACGTGTAAGTAAACGTTATGTTAAAGCAGAAGGTATATTTAGCTCAGCTAGGAGGACAACCAGATTGACGTCGGTGCTGCCTACAGCGAGTATTGTTTTGATGAGCACCATGCAGACGTCACGTAGACACCTCTACTTACATAATTTAATCGATTGACGCAATTATTTACTTAAAGTATTCTTTTCTAATATTGCAACTGTTCACTTGGCTTTTCACTTTTCAGTCTAATTCTTAATTCTCGAAAGTCCATTAGATGAAACGTTTTATGTGAAATTAAATTTATTATTAAAAAAATAACAAAAAGTAACGAAGATAGATCCTTTTACTATCCTCAAATATCGTTTAAGCCAAGGTATTCACTACTAGCCCCACAATAACAGTAGGGGTACACTCTTCTGTAAAAGTACCTAGGTGACCTGCTCCTGAGCAACAGACCGTCGCTTAGGGCACATGAGGGGAAAAACAAGTTCAACCCGTACGACCTTCGCCCAGTTACCGTATAGGTAGCAGACGCATTTACCAATACCACACACTACACGCAAGTAATACAAGTCGATAGTCTTAGTTCCGACGACGGCCGAACTAATTGTGATGCGCTATTGAGCACCTTTTTACCATTTTAGTTCGGACCCCTAAAAATGTCGATTCAAAGCGCCTGCATGAAAACCATAATCCACACACGTTTCGCGGTAATCTATGAATCGGGTCCTCTCCGAATAATGCGCAGTTTTTGTCAGGTTCGTGCCGGCGCAGGTGGTTACTTTACACAAAAAAAGACCTGCGTAAAACGTGCTCTACGGTCACAAGAGCTGACAAAATGATAGATATCAGAATGTTACTTTAAAACGTTTTGGTTTCACAAAAACAAGTAATTACTTTAAACTATTGTTGATCTTGTTTTGCTCATTAATTCTATTCCCTGTATGGCCATACTCACCACCTGTATGGCACCATCTGTATCTATCACAAACTAAAGTTGTAAACTACGTAATAAGTAAAACATGGTAAAGAAGTTAAGTAATTTTAATTCGAAGGTAGATAAAAGTGGCTCCGAAGCGTGACGCGGTAACGTTGCGTGCTCTGCCCACCCCGTTTAGGAGTTGGTACAGGCGTGATGTTTGTGTAAGTATGTACTTATGTTTAAAACATAAGCAAATGAGTATGAGTATACACAGCATACAAAAGTACGTAAAAAAAATGGAATTCATTCACGTTTCGTAGCCACCTTTAGTTTGACTTTCAAGTTTTTAGTTAGAGGTATAATAGTGAAAGGTTGCCAGCCTGTCGTCTAAAACAATTAAAACATACCTGAACCTAGTTCCTTTTTCGCTTCTTACAATATAGACGGAAGAAACGAAGAGGTGTTATTCTAATCGCGACACCACACGGGTTGCTAGGTTGCTACGTTTTATATTCCCAAGTAAAACGGATTAAGCGGTTTGTATACAATACTTTGCGTATCCTTCACCTTTTCCTACTATTACTTTATTTACTCACCTACAAGGCATAAACTTATCAATCTAAATAAACTAAAGTAAATTTTAGACGGTGATGATGATGAATTTAAAAACTAAGTAAGGTAAACGTCCCTATGCTCGACACTGATCCAATACTTGGCACTTGTAACCTTATTTCATAGTACGACAGATGACAGACTGATGCCATCTCCTGGGCGTTAAGGCGTCGAGCCGAGCATTGATACTGTAACCTTAGAAATGATTTGCGTTGTAGGTATCTAAGTATATTTTATTATACGTAAAAGTTTTGTAAAATGTGAGACCTTCAGTTTGATGTTAACAAAACAATAGTAGGTACTTACTTAATATAACTGCTGCTGCTTTTAGTATTCTTGGTCAAACTACTTACCTTTTCTGTTTCCATTTAATAATGGCATAAAATTAAAAACTAAGCCTGATAGGTACAGTCAATGAAATTGATAACTGTGCCACGTTGTACCTTTTCACAAGAAACGTCACTGTGACATACCATAGTAGGGGAAAGGAAGGCAGAACGGACCACTTAAGAGGATAGGAGTCGCGCCACTTCTCCATACAAACGTAGTCCCCTGTTTTCTCCGTGAATAATGACATTAGAGCAAAAAAAAAATTCATTATATTTGTAGCTGTTGTGGCTATGCCCCTATGATTTGCTTTTATCGATATTCTAAATAAGAAAAAATAAAAAACAAAAAAAATGAATATCGATAAAACGAATCATAGCCACAGCAGATACAAATTTAATAAAAAAAAAATTTTGCTCTAATGTCATTATTCACGGAGAAAACAGGGGACTACGTTTGTAAGGAGAAGTGGCGCGACTCCTATCCTCTTAACGAAAAACTCATTTAGAAAAAAAAATGTTATCTTCATGTAAACCTTTAATCAACTACAACTAATCAACACTTTAATCTTTATCTTACTTATTGATCAGACCTTAATTATACTAGAGACCTTTAGGTACTTAAGAGATAGTAAACAATCTTGACGTGTCTTTTTATTTAAACATACACTTTATAAATCAAAATCTTTACATTTTACAATTTAGGTATGAAAAAATCATTTACTTTCATAATTGAATTGTATATTGTAACGATTTTAATTTTTAGACTGTGTATTTCAATAAAAAGACATGTCAAGATTGTTTACCATCTTTTAAGTACCTAAAGGTCTCTAGTAGAGTTGCCACGAAGAGTGATTTGGCCGAATACCGAATACCGAATATTCGGCAACGCTGTCGGCCGAAGCGCCGAATATTCGGCACAAAGTTACACGCTTGCCGAGCCCGTAAATTATTATACGACAAGTCGCAACATGTCTGCCTCGTGCGCGGGCGGGGGCGTGCGGCCATTCGACTTTTTGTTTCAATTGCAAGTAAATCACATCACGGCACGTTGGTATCATTTACTATGAAAAGCATTATCGTTTGCAAAATCAAATGCTGAAAAGCTTGTTTTTACCCATGACAACTTACCACTGATAAATTTCACTTATTAAAGTATTGTAATTTGGTAATAGATACAAATCTTATAAAAAGTGGTGTCATTTTTGTCTATGATTTGGTATTCGATATTCGGCCGAATAGTACGTAATATTCGGCCCAATACCGAATACCAAAAAAAGTGGCCGAATAGGCCGAATACCGAATAGTGGCCGAATATTCGCGGCATCTCTAGTCTCTAGCATAGATCATAATTTATGAAGACGATGATTTCTAATATCTAACTTTGGTCCGTTTTACCGTCATGTAGAAGTTAAAATGGACCACCCTTAAGGGCATAAGGAACTGTCACTAATCAGAACATCTTTCGCGCACAAATTTAACTTTATCATCGTTGTCGTCTACTCCTGTGCAACCGCAATGTGCTCATGATTGGCAATCTTGACATTCCGTATCAACATCTTCGGAGGAACTGTCACTTTTATTCTTTTTAGTTACCTTTATATCACTCTTTTTACAAGCTTTGCCTTTCGATGATCTTTGTATAGTGTCGTTCTTACATTTTGTCACTTTCTTCTTCGATTACTTTACTGAAAGACTTTTTTACCTTTAGTTGCACCCCGGTCCGTTTTGCCTGGGGCCATTTTGCATTTTAGGGTGTTATTAACACAACAAATCAATTTTAGGATTATGTCGCATGTAATGGCCCTCATAGTCAAATATTAGGTCAATAATAAAACATTCTAACCATGGAATCCAATGGGACACGTTTTCATAAACCAAACGATACTGGAGGCCAGTCAAAAAACCTACATTTTTCATCAAAATCTAAAAAAACAAACTTACCTTGCTGTAATTGTGTGCATGCGGGCGATATTATTGGGCACACTGACCGAGAGAAATTACTTGACTACCTATTAGATTAGATGGCATAATTAATTCATTGATGGAGCTACTAGTTCCGAAATTATGAACCAGTTCCGTTTTGCCCACAGGGTCCGTTTTGCCTTCTATCCCCCTATCTACTTATTAAAGCAATACGAATCTCATTATGAAAAGGTTCAAAGTGGCACAGGTATCAATTTCCTTGACTGTACTTAACATTCCGCACATGGCTATTTTTTTGCCTTCTGTTTATTTTTGACAATCATAAAATTAATTTTCACATTAGTTCATTTCAGTATTTATTTTGTCAAATTCCTTTCAGCTTTGGGTCGGATTTTATTGGACAATTATAAGGCGACCTGCGGAAGGCTGGCAAATGCGGGGACATGCTGTAGCGTGATCAATTTATTTAATTTTGACGTTAGCAAGTGCTCTCAATTTTATGGGGTACCTACAACTAAAAGGATCTTCGAATTAAATGAACAAAAAAATTAACATACATTTCCAACGAATAGGCCCACTAAACTAATTTAACGTCATCTTAAAAGCATTAATCATTGTTGACCTTTTTATTAAAGCGGCGCCAAGCCATTTTTTAAGTGGTTTCACGAACACTAGCCACCCGCTAATTTGCGATTTTTCACACACACCCCTGCCGTTAAAGATACAATGAGATAAGTTTTAAAAAGATGATAAATAACGTGATTATTCTCTGGTAACCGTACACATGTTGCTATTTCGGGGTTCGGGCATGCAGACGGTATGGAAACATAACTTAACCACATGGTAAAGAGTAGGTAGAGTACTGAAAGGATTAGATTGGCGGCGGTTGTCAAGCCTCGACCGGCGCTCGCGACCTGGCAGCGGCACGATCCTACTTCAATATTTTTTCCACATTTGTTCCCCCCATTTTTTTATAAAAAGCCCTTTCCTTCGTCATCAGGACATCAGGACAGCTGGTGTTTGATGACCACTCGTAACGTACACTTTTTTTTCTCGTGTGACGGATATGGTAAGAGATAGAAGAAAGAAATCTTTTTTTAACAACGACAGTGCAGCAGATGCTAGTTTTTAGATAAGTACAGCTTATGATCTATGAAGTACCTACCTTACGCCAAAATTGAGAAAACAAACAATCAGTACACAGTGCAGAAAGCAAGAACATAAGATAGCGAGGTGTCAACTGTCAACCGTGTCTACGTCCTTGACTACAGAGCCGAGTGGAAGCGGTGTGCGTCGCGCGAGTCTCGGCAATAGAGAGCGTCTTTGCTAACGCGTCGACTCCGTGACAAATTGAAGCGCTCCCCGAGTTGTGACGTGACGAAACATTCAATACTCAATACTCAAGCTACGGGTCCATAACATAGCAACGTGAATGTTACGTTTTTGTGTTAATAAATGGTCTAATGATCTAATAGGATGCTTACTTTAAATCCAGCATCTCTTTCAATTATAGAACTGAAGAGAGTATACAATGTACTACAGACTGCTGCAGGGCCACGCCACGATAACCTAAATTATTAAATTATAGGCATTATAGGCATACTTCATTATGGCGGATCGTATGTAACGGACGCGTCATTATAACACGACTCCGAAAAATAAACTAAACAGTCTTTTATTTCTTAAAAATATAAATACACTCAATATATTATATAGTTATTATTGCCCAATCAGTATAAAATATCAATACTATACCACAACATACAAAAATACGAGTAAAGTAGAAAGGGGGTTAAATGGCCCATAGTAAGGAGCCCATAATAACCTATTCATGGATACCTGCCTGAGTGATTTAAAAACGAATGACTGTGGACTAAGAATGAGGGAGTTGACCATCAAATGCCTCCTATACGCCGACGACCAAGTGTTGGTCGCATCGTCGGAGGACGAGTTGCAGAGGATGGTTAACATTTTATGTGATGCATTAGAAAGGAAAGGTATGAAAGTTAATGTAAGCAAAACGAAAGTAATGGTGTTTGGGAAAGATGATTGCGGGATAGAATGTGAGATTATAATTGCGGGTGAGAAAGTAGAACAAGTAAAAGAGTTTGTATACCTGGGATCGGCGTTTACGAAAGACGGTAAGTGTGAAAGTGATATTGAAAGAAGAGTGAATGCAGGAAATATAGTCAATGGGGTGCTGCGCGCCTTTGTGAGCAGTCAGAAGGTGTCGAAAAAGGCACGTCTGGCTGTCCACAGAGGGGTGCTCGTTCCAACACTAATGTATGGTAGCGAAAGTTGGGTAAGGCAAACGAAGCATAAATAAGCATAAAAGTAAAATAAATGCAGTAGAAATGAGAGCGTTAAGGAGTATGGAAGGTGTGACACTGAAAGACAGAACACGAAATAGTGTGATATGGGAAAGAGCTGGGGTGAAAGTAAATATAGTGAATAGAATAGAAAAAAATATGCTTAGTTGGTTTGGTCACATAGAAAGGATGGATGAAAGAAGATTGACTAACCAAATTTATACGGGGAATGTGGATGGGTGCAGTGGGAGGGGAAGACCTAGACGGACGTTCCGTGACCAAATCGCGGACGTTTTAGAAGCAGGTCAGGTCAAGAGCACCTGAAACCGACGAGCATGTATGAAGAGAGTAATGGATGTAGATGAAGCAAAAGAGGTATGTCAGAATCGTAGCGAGTGGAAAAAAGTGGTCTCTGCCTACCCCTGTGGGAAAGAGGCGTGACGTTATGTATGTATAAGGAGTCAATTTACAATATTTGAAAAAAATAAACACATACAATCACGCCTGTATTTCAAATTGGGGTAGATAGAGCATACGAAACGTGACATGGACAAAACCATAATTATGACTAGGTACATCACGCTTTTAGCGCCGGAGTTGGTTTTAGTGGGTATGTTCCCCCCTCCCCTTCCACTCGGGAAGAGGACGGGGAAAAGAGTCCCACACACCCCCTGGGCTGTCGCCGCAATGTCCATCCGCGGAAACAGCTCAGGGACAGTGCGTAAAGCATTTCCAACTCCGATAACAAAAAAAAGGTACATCACGCTTCGCAGCGACTTCTAGCAGAATTTAAGCGTAAGAGGCGACTAAGGTTAAGCATACCTATGTCCTGTAGTCGACAGACCAGCAACACGTTACAATTTTGCCAGTTTTATCTACCTTCAAACCAAAAACAGCTAACAGGATCTTTGAAACCTAATCGTAATATTTCGCGTGTTTTAACTGCACCGTTAGAGAATACAGGCATAATGTTAATATTTTAAAAATCCGACGAAGGTATTTGCATACTTTACTTACTTTTCCGACACTGTCACCGCGGTAACCAACAGCGCGACACGTGTTAGGTACAGTCACCAACATTAATATCTGTCACGTAGAAGCGTGCAAAAATATCTGACACGTCCTACCGCCCCTGGTAATAGAGTCGTATCAGATATTTATACAGCCTTATTCTGTCAGATATTGGTGCTGGTGACTGTACTCGCTAAACTTTGACAGTTGTTTTACATTTTACATACAAAACACGAGGAATTGGTGAAGGTCAAGTAGTATATTTCAATAAAACTTGGCAATCTGCCAAAACTGCGCTGCGCACTGCCGCTCTTTCAGTTTAATGTTTACCCCCACCACTTAAGGTAAATGTACCAATCCTCGACGTCTCAACGCCCAGTAGATGACACCCATCTGTCACCTGTCTTACTATGACATAAGGTTGCAAGTGCCATGTATTGGGTCTGTGTCGAGGACAGGGACGTTTACCTTACATGCCTCCCACTATACTTATCTTTGTGTTATCTAAATCCATATTTAGGTAAAATATTATAGAAGCACTAGTGCTATACTTGCGTCATTATATTGCACCCAACTCGCGAATTGTGAGCACGAGTACCTACCTCAACCCGGTTTGCTCACTAACTGTGCGGCTGCACATCGCCAGGAGAAATTGTTTTCATATTTAAATTCATATTCAAAACTCTTGAATCTTTATTCGTGGCAAGAAATCGAATGTACTTAATTAAAAATATATTTAGTTTATAATTTACCAATGAAGAATGAAGGTTTTTTTTATCGCCCAGTCCCCTTTAGTGTTTGCCCAGCTGCTTGTCTGCGGCGGCCAGCGCGGCGGCCGGCGCGGCGCCCTACGTTGCGGTTCGGTGTCAGTATCACCTCGCACTAAAATTATAAAGGCGGAAATTTGTGAGTGTGTGTGTATGTATGTTTGTTACTTCTACCCGCGCAAACGGCTGGGACAATTTTGAAAAAACTTGGTATGCAGACAAACTATTGTCTATACATAACGACAAAGCAACAATTATATCTAGGTTGTAAAAAAAACTTCCTAATGAAATTGCTTTTTCGTTATTAGATAAGATACAAACGTCGGTAGCATCATAGGATGCGCTCGCCGCGGCCTGCCGACACATGCCTCGCGGCCGCGGGAGCCGCCCTAAGCCGTTGCCATTCGAACATCCTTTCCAAAAATGTTTCCAACTTTTGCAACATTTTGCATTATTATTTTAAGATGAATCCCTGTCAAGCGAATGTCAGGATTATTTATTTAAAAGAAAGTTTTTATTGTAAAAAGTTTGGAAAGGAAATGCAAAAACGCAAGTGGGTACCTGCACTGTCCCTTTGCAGCCACATGCACATTCCTTTTCCTAATGTTACCCCAGATATTGCTTTATCAAAAAATACCTTTCACGTTCGACTTTGAGAATAAGCAAAAAAGTTTAATAATGTGTACATTGCAATTTTTTGTTCGGTTGTTGAATTGTATAGGTATGTAAGTAAATCCATGTTCATTTACTTATTTTAAAATAAATTGTCAAAGTAGTTAGGTATATTGTAACTGTTATAAAGGCTCGTTTTTACTTAACATTATGACTGGTCATATCACAGTAGTTTGAAGCCCGCCATGTGCTCCAGCGCCGGCCTCTCCAGGCGACTCCTGCGCGTGCGTCGCCGTCCTCCCCGTGACCCCGTACTCTTTTTATAAATCCACTGGCTGCATGATCGCTCTGTATCAATTGTTAAAACTAGAGATGCCACGAATATTCGGCTACTATTCGGTATTCGGCCTATTCGGCCAATTTTTTTGGAAATACCTAATCATAGACAAAAATGACACCACATTACATAAGATTTGAATCTATTACCAAATTACAATACTTTAATAACTAAAATTTATCAGTGGTAAGTTGTGATGGATAAAAACAAGCTTTTCAGCATTTGATTTTGCAAACGATTATGCTTTTCATAGTAAATTAAATCAGCGTGCCGACGTGATTTACTCGCAAATGAAACAAAAATTGAAATGGCCGCACGCTCCCCGCCCGCGCACGAGGCAGATATATCGCGACTTGTCGTATGATCCTTACGAGCTCTGCAAGCATGTAACTTTGTCGGACGACAGCGTTGCCGAATATTCGGTATTCGGTATTCGGCCAAATCACTATTCGTGGCAATTCTAGTTAAAACGTCTTGGGTAGGTACATTGTGTCGAGTGTCACCGTGTAGACGGTGATTTTTTGCTAATAGACATCTTATATATGTACATAAGCTTAAGTTAGATTTAAAAACCTGTCTTCTGAAAGAGGTCGACAAAACCATGAATTTTAATTAAGTTTTTACTTTTGAACGATATTTTCACGGACTTGCGACTTTCTAGCGATCACAGGATCATTTTTGATAATAATCATCGTCCATTAAAAATTATCGTGTACCTATAAAGTAAAATTTTAGACAATAGTAAATTTATTTTAGATATATGTAAATTGTATCTAAGTAAACCGGCTGTCTTCAGGATTTTACTCAATACTCAAATGTTTTATTACTCTAATCGCTCCTTTGTAGTTTTTTTTTTACTTCTAGAAGTCAGTAACATTTCAACACTGGATGTGTTAACTATGATGACCAGCTTCCACCAGTGCGACGCCTTCGGATAGCTCGCCGTCGAGCGTCGAGGTATCAGTCTACTATACCCTTTGAATATATTACAGTGCCTCCTATAAAACTTACGAATAACAATAAAAAGTGCTTTGACTATTCAGATAATAGATATAAAAACTGCTTGTGCTGTGCACGTTATTTATGTTTTATTTTTAACAACTATTCAAGTTGTCACCCTTTTTCTAGGGACGTTTAAGGGAAATAGAAGAAATAGAAAAACAACCGGTCAATTGTTATGGACACTGAAATATAATGCAAAAGTTTGAATATGCAAATCCGTCGGCGTCCGCGCCGCGCGACAATGGCCGCCAGCGCCCGGCGGCGCCCGGCTGCGCCCGCTCGTAAAAAGCTTAGGAAATCACAAACTATTTGTTCCAGATATTACCGGACGTCTAACGGCACTTCCATGCGGTCGCATTTAAAAAAGGGTTGCTTGCTAGGCCGCCGCTCTTCTTCAAAGGCCAGTTTTTGCTAACTCCCTTTAACCTGATTACTTGACAATAGTATTAATATTCACTGCATTGTTTAGCTAGCATTGCTTTTGCAGAATAACGGATTCAAAAGAAAGAATATTTTTTGCGTGATAATAAAATACTAAGAAACCGAAACTACCACAAAATAAATTGAAGGTGTTATCAACTTGAAAAACTTATGGAAAATCCAACAATTGGCACAGGACCATTGTTTGAGGTACTTAACTTACAACTATCTTACATTTACAATTTTACATTTCCCATTCCCATCTTACATTTATTTATCTAAGTAAGTAAATAAAAAACCTAATTAAAAATAAAAATACAATATGTAATTGTAATCGTTGCGAATACTTTAGTAATTATTACCGCCCGAGGCTGCTTTTTAGGTGAGCACATCCATCGTTTTTATTTTTAATATGAAACTTATGTCTTGTTGTTTTTTATAAGGAATGTCCGGTCAGCTGCGATCGACCCCGACAGCATCGCCGCGCGCCACGCGGCTGACATGGTACCTGCGTGGTACATTTACTTCTGTTTTAATGGGCGACCTAAATTAATTTTAAGATTCTATTTTCCTAGAAACGTTTCCACTGCTATTAGTACCTAAATAATGATATCATTTTATTGTTTTAATTTATCTATCGTTTACTTATAAACTTACGTCAAAAGTTAACGATAATGACTCCTTGGATATAAGTCCATCGAGTTTTTTTCTTCGATAATCAGAGAATCAATGCCAACCGTTCCCGAATCGTTACCAAGTAAGTTTTAGTTTTCAGTGAGAAATTGCGCATTCAAGGTGAATGACAGATTAAAAACAACAGGTAGACTATATTAAAATAATAATTGAAACGTGAGTCATCATGCCTTTATTTACAACAACTAGGGTTGCCAACTATACTGTTTTGAACAGTATTATACTGTTTTTCACTAAATTATACTGTTTACTGTTTGACAAAAAAAAAGTATACAAAATACTGTTTTCAGCATCAAGTCAACATTATCAATAACATCCTTACTAATAATATAAATCAGAAAGTGAGTTTGTGTTTGTTCCGCTTTCACGCCGTAACTACTGAACCGATTGCTTTGAAATTTGATATACGTAAAATAAGAAGCCCGGATTAAGTAATAGGGTACTTTTTATCCCGGAAAAATTGATGTTCCCGAGGGAATGTTCGCTTTATACCGCAATATAACCGAATTCCACGCAGACGAAGCCGCGGGCGCAAAGCTAGTCAACAATAAATTAGTAAAATACTGTTTGTTTTTCTAAAATACTGTTCAATAATCTTCATAGACCTGAATATACTTTATTTCTTGTAAAAAAAGGTGGCAACCCTAACAACAACTGACGTCTTTTATCGAGTTCCTTCGGTCTAATCCGTACTTAACCTTAATGTTTGCTCTTTTTGATTCGTGAGTTACGCCTCAGGCATCATCTGCACTGGCACTCAGGACGGACGGGGTAAATCGATGATACCAGCTAACTACTGCCTTATTCAATGTGATGTAGGTGACTCTCGTATCAGCCGGCTTAGCACAGCATGGTGCGAGTAGACGTACAAGCGAGATAGAGTGTGACCTGTCACTCTCTATAGAGACGTCAGAAAATGACGGGTAGTCTATACCGCGCACGAGACGACTAGACGGTCTTGCCGTGCTAAACCTACAAGTCCTATTAGTAAACTAAATCTACTTAAACCTAACTTTGTTTATTCATTTATGTTACGAGCCCTGCAGATATGCATAACAATATCTCTACCTATCGTTCAATGAAATGTTGGAAAAGATGCCCCTGCCCCTACGTCAAAGCAACCGTCGCCGAGCGGAGGGTAGCGCCTGCGCAGGCCGGAAGCGCGCGCGCTGACATTTGCCGCCCTGCGGTTCGGGTCCCGCACGCGAAGCCCAAAAAACATAAATTGTTTATTTTTATCTTTTTAAAGCTCCTTCATAAGGGGAAGTGAGAACGCGTGGCGCGCCCTTTACGCTTTTTGCGGTTTCAAAAAAGTGGCGTGTAATTGGATAATTTAAAAATTAAATATTATACGACACGGAAGTGATCGTTTGTAATTCATTTTAATTTTGATGATTGATTTTTAATGTTGGTGGTTAAAGTACAAGGTTTGCTCTATAGACGAATATCACAGCTGAGTTTTCTCACAGTATCTAGTCGACGTATCCATGACGTCATCAATTACTGCAAGTCTATTTGTCCTAAGTTTCTACAATCAGGTGAAATGTTTTTTTCTCTGGTTATCAATGCAGTTTAAGTATCCTGAATAGAGAGTTGAATTTATATCTACATACTTATTAAGTAAAATTTTAAATCAGATTGTTGTTTCAAATTGAATACCTACGTGTGATTGGAAGAAATAAAATTCAATCATGTACTTAACACATGAACATGATAGTATGAAACCATCTCCGTGTGGTCATGCTGTACGAATGTTAACTAGCAGATTTCAATGTATGTAACATACATACACGTTCCTACTTCAGGAACTTCGCTTAAATCGTCAATTTGATGTTTGGAATGTTCCTAACCCCTTTTCACCAAACCTGGCGTTACACCTGTAGTGCTGCAGCAGCCCAGTTCCCGACCAGCCGCTCGCGCCCGCTAAGTCAATCTCTCACGTCGTACAAAAAACTCCCCTTCGCGTAAAAAAGTAGCAATTACCCCGCGAGTGTTAAAAATATGGGGAACGTTTTTATCATTACTTTTTTATTCGGTGTCATGTTTATGAAATGTTTAAGTGATTAGGTGGTTTATTGTCGGTGACTCGCCGACAGGTTGGTCGGAGGGTGAGCGTTGCGTATGCCAAAAAAACTACCCCTGTACTTAATTGATAAAAAGTTACAAGTATGTAACTGTTGTAGGTTTTTGTGGCTATGAAGAAATATATTACTGAAATACTGACTATGGGAGAACCGCGTGCACCAAGTCACAACCACAATTCTTATAACAAATTACTTACTGAGGGAGTGTAGTAAATAGTTTTTTCTTCGAGCTTTCAAAATATTAGTCTGGTATACTTACTTCATCACTATCCATTTACTTTCTTTTTTCATTAACATTCATACAACCTTGTGCGTGGTAACATATTATCCAAACTTATATATACCTACCTAATCCTTCTAATTTATCGTTAATACTGTGCCTTAGTCACAACAGTCAATCCTAATCCCTGTAAATAATAATATTTTGAAATAAACCTTTTCGTAGCATGGGTTTATTATATTTAGGTACTCTACACACGGTTACTTATACAATAAAGTCAGGTTAGCATAGCTGGGCATTAACTCGTTAATCCGTTAATCGTTAATTAACGAAGTTAACATTTCGATTAACGGATTAACTTTTAAGTTA
>BHDV01065715.1:0-16135 GCA_005406045.1 Adoxophyes honmai
TTTAGTGGGGACCTCGCAGTCCTTATTTACTTGGTCCAAGCTGTTAAACGTCACCTTTGACATTTAACACTATTTTTAGGTTATACTAAAAAGAAAACGAAAACTTACATATTAAAGTAACATAAAACATAAACACTGTAGCTGGTATGACTATCATCATGAATTCGTGTAAACTTATACGAAAATTAAGTTTGAACGGTTACACTTTTAATTGCCGAACTTACAGTGTTTTATGTAAAAGTGCAACAATGGATCTTAGTAGTGGAATAAATGACCGAGTCAATTTAATGCGGCGGACAAACATTTCATGTAATACAAGTGGTAAAAGAAACTTCTCATTAGAAGGCTTCACCCAGTGGCAAGGGCAAATATATGCCAGTATATCAAACAGTTCTCTAGTCCATTTAATGCAAGATGGTCTGCTATATGTTCATGATACCACGGGTTTTCCTTGGTGGGCCAGTATAGTAACATCTACAGTATTATTAAGAGCATTTATGACGCTGCCATTAACTATTTACACAAATTTAATTCTGGCTAAAGTAGAAAATATTAGTTTGGAATTGAAAGAATTAGTGGAAGAATTGAAAAGAGAAACAGCAATGGCGAAAAAGATGTACAAATTAACTGATAAGCAAACAATCATTTTGTATAAAAGGTCCATTAAGAAACAATGGCGCAATCTTATTGTTAGAGATAATTGTCACCCATTTAAAGCTAGCTTAGTGATGTGGGTACAAATTCCCATATGGGTGTGCATGTCCTTTGCACTAAGGAATCTAGTCTACTGTCCATCCGGTGATCCTGAAGCTTTAGTGACTCTTATGCAGCTTACAACTGAAGGAATTGGCTGGATTCCAAACTTGACTGAGCCAGACCATTCATACATCTTGCCAGTAGCATTTGGATTGTCCAATCTAGCAGTTATTGAGATACAAAGAATGTCCAAGTTAAGACAACCATCAAAAATTTACAATATCTTCACAAATGTGTTTAGAGTATTTTCAATAGTCATGATACCTGTGGCAGCCAGTGTCCCCTCATGCATGTGCCTGTACTGGGTTACTTCAAGCAGCTTCGGCATTGTGCAGAATTTGTGTCTTCTGTCTCCATCTTTGAGGAGGAAGCTGCGGATACCTGAAGCACCCAGTGAGCTGGAGGAACCCTATTCACACATGAAAGAAGAAGTCAGACTTATGTTGCAAAAAATTACACCAAAAAAATATGAATAAAAGTATCTAGCTGTATTGTTTTTGTTTTTATTCAATTACCATAAGTCAACTATAGTTATAGCCATGGTGGTCCAGTGGTTTCAAATCTTATCTTGCATTTTTGAGTTTTATGGAATGTCTGTGCAAAATTTGCAATTACCTATTTTGTGACAAAAACATCACATAGAGACCTGCACAAAACTGAATCAGTTGAATATTGTGTGAAGTTGCCAATCCACATTCAGTCTCAGGAACCATATTCAGAGCCTTCTCATACTGAGAGGAGGCATTTGTCCAGCAATGGTGAACATGTATAGGCTAGATAACAAGGATGGAGGGATCTTAAAGGTGTCTTATCTTGTATCTTTTGTATTATACAAAACTACAGAAATTTATAAAACAGAAGACCATTTTAATTTAAATAAGAAAAAATTTAGATTTCTGTAATATAGACTATAGACACTGATCTAGTTAATTTTACCTACCAATAAACATTTAATTTCAGACCCCAATAATAGCTTCCATATACACATCAGGAAGAGATGAAAAATACTTCAGCAAAGCTGATAAATTCCTCCCCTATCGCTGGGACAGACATGATCCAAGGAGAAAAGACCTGATGAATCATGAGCCATCTGCATCGATGCCATTTGCCCTTGGTGCTAGATCCTGTATCGGCAGGAAGATGGCCATGCTGCAGCTTACTGAATTTATAACCCAGGTAAAATAGGCTTTAACTGCAGAAATTACTTAAAACATGTAGCACCCTAACGCCATCTATCGTCGAATAGCCAAACTAAATACTTCTATATCGCGCCAACGAAGTATAGGCGATTAGTTGCATAAATACAACTACTGTTTTTCTCTTTGCGGACTTTTGTCCCCAGGCATAACTTCTGCCTAGAGAGATTTCTGTATTGGAGTCTTTTCAAAAATACATTTAAAAAATAGGGAAAATACTTTTTTTTTAATTTTTGTTCAATACCTAGTTATTCGTAAAAAAATGGGCGTCCGAAAATTCAAATAAATAGTTTGAAAAAAAATTATGACCCACAAGGCTCAGAAACGGGTTGTGACTGTAGTAGACTCGTTATCAAGATAATGCAAAATCAAAATAAATAATAATGTGCACATCTAGTTAGTACTATTGAACAGAAATAAAAATGTATACATATCCCTATTATTGGCTAGAATAGAATATTGTCATGCCAATAGAGGAGACGGATGACTCATATGGTGTAGAAAATAGAAGATATTTTTTCTTTGCTAATGTTTTGTAATTTTTCTGGACTTCTCTTAATTACAGGTTGTGCAAAACTTTGATTTGAAATGTACAAATGCCGGCAAAGTGTTCCCTGTAACTTCACAAGTGCTTGTGCCCAGCAGCCCAGTCCAACTTGTTATATCCCAGAGGAATTAGTAACACAATCATCAGGTAAACGAAAATCATTTATTTGGAATAACTATGCATTTGAGTGTAAATGAAATATGATTATAAGTACAATGTTTTACTACATTTATAATAAATTGATGAGTATACATAGTGGTTGATTATTTATTCTAATATCATGTGGATGATAATTTTATTTTTGTGGTTTTCAAATTTGAATAATTCTTAGATTGTAATCAGCGGGTTTATATTAAAAAGTCCTTTGTTTGAAAGGAATGTTAAAGATAGAGTTAAGTTTTAACATCACAGGACACCTGATTTTCTCTAAAAGAAAATTGTAAAACATTAAATCGACTTTGCATGCATCCATGAGTCCATGAATGTCAGGACACAAGTATAGTTAACACCTAACTATAGAACAATCGACGAGTAATGATCCCTGGGACACTGACAATAATAATCACGATACAACCTTGTAGCGGCGTCACCGTTACATTGAAATCGAACCGTAGGCGTTTAAAAATTACGTTTATTTATTTTAGGTAGATTTATTTCATTACAATGATATTTCGATGGAATTATAACAATTCTTAACATTTACAAGGAATTATCTCAACCAGAATTTACGTTTACGTCTTGCAAAAGTTACTTCGTTTGGAAGACATCGACTAATGTGGAAAAATATCGATAAAAAAATGTCGATAAAAATGTCGATAAGTTGAAAAGAATGTACACAAAATACACTAAAGTAGTACACTTTCCGTCTTCGATTTATAATCATTTAAGTTGTCTGCAATGCGAAATGCCGAAAAGACTACGTAAAACTGTACTCAACAGTGAAACGCTGGAGTTTGTGGTGCGCTTGCGAGATCATTTTGCTCGCGAGCAACAAAATGGTGGACCTTTGTTGCCAATTGAGAACGTACGCGACCGTGTTGCTGATGCTCTGGGAATCGGAAAGGCTACCGTCTCCCGAATTACAAAGGAGAAGTTCGGCAAATCCTCGATGGAGAAGAACATACTCTCATCTCCAAAGAATAAGAAACATAACAGGGCATACCCCGTAACCCATCCCGATGACTTCGATGTGGCTGCGAATGCCGCGATACGGAATCATATTTACGCCAACTTGCAAAAACTTATTGGCATCGCTGAAATCTGCTGATTTATTTAAAGGCGGTATCACTTCTCTCAGAGTCGTCATAAAGAAATGTGGACCGAAAAGTTTTTTTACAAAGTATATTGACGATATTTAATGAAACTCCGATGAATAACAAAGACATCCACCATTTTTCCTACCGCCGCAAAACTTAAACTGAGATTTTCGAGATAAGTTCAAAGTTCACAAAATATATATTTTACATAAGAAGGCCTGTACCGAAAAGTTATTTACAAAGTATATTGACGATATTTAATGAAACTCCAATGAATAACAAAGACATCCACCATTTTTCCTACCGCCGCAAAACTTAAACTGAGATTTTTGAGATAATTTCGCAAAACAGTTTATCTCCTCATTATTTTATCGCCCTGCATTTTTAATAATAACCGTACTCAAACTGATTTGACTATGCCAATAGATGCACAAAGATATCATAAATAGAGGGATTTTAACAAAAATTTAAAACGGTTACCGGCCAAATTTTTGCTGGTAATAATAAGGATTTTGTAAAAAAACTTTTCGGTACGGTACGGGCCTTACATAAATGACCTGATTCACAAAACGAAAGTTTGTTTACTGGGTAAAATTATACGATAATGAAATGAAATGGGTCCATTTCTATTTTTGGAAAATTTAGGTTTTTTTAGTTTTTAATTTATGCCAAAAAAATTAAATCACTTCAACGACAACATAACAAAACTCCTTCGTCTCTAATAAAGTTAAGTTCCATCGACACGCCCCATCACTAACGTGAACTGTCATGGCTCATGTCAGGGATCATGTCTCGCCGATTGTTCTATAGTAAATAGAAAGTCTGCCAATCAACAAAATAACTTATGTTCTTACAGAATGTAAGATTCATCATTAAATAGAGCTGCATATAAGACATCATTCAGACATTTTATTTCTGTTCTAAGATTTCATTTAAAAGGCAACTAAGATGTGATGTGGTCAACACAGTCACATACATTTACATACAAGATGTAAGTTGCAAGTAGCACTACATAACGCACCCGCCTTCATTTGAATCCATGCATCAACTTACACACTGTATACATATCATTACCATAATGGTATTTCCCTTAAACTTGTTGGATTCATAAATGCGTGTAATTGCGCCATTTCATAAGAGCGTAAAATTAATTATTTCATGTAAAAAAGTAAATAACCTGTTGCAATTACAATATAACATTTGCAACCAAATTCATTCAGTAATGAGATGTGGTGGTGTGGTTGAATGTGATGCTGAAGGAGCCAAAACACACGTAAAAGAGACGTAGTTGTTTATTTCAACTCTTTCATTGACGCATTCAACCACCACCAGCTCTCAGTAATTTACCTATCTAAACCTATGTTAAAAATTCGGATTAAATTCTTAATTAATAATATCTATTTTACAAGTTGTCTCATTATAATTGTCTTGATATCGTCCAACCACTGCTCCTTATATTCCAAATCGAGAATTGCACTGAAAGAGCGAGCGCGTTGCGTCTCACTCATCTTCCCCGTCAGCATGTAGGCCACAGACTCCACGCAGAGGAAGCCCATGCCCTCGCTCAGAGACCAAATATAAATTTTATCTGCACTTTCTGGAGTCAATTGGAATTGTAATATCGCACTACTCAAAAGGCCCTTCAGTTTATCGAATAGAAATCTATCCGCAAGCAAAAGAACTTCCAAGTTGGTCTCCAACTTCTCCGCTAAAGGAAAAACTTGGACGTCGCACTTTGGACTGTTCAAACCGAAATGCAACAGAGTGAATAAGAATTCAAGTGCTGGTTTCGACACGTTTTTCAGTCTGACGCATTTCTCAATTGACTCCTTGAACCAACCCATTAACATAGCGCTGAATACTTCCGAGTTCTGACAGAGGAACACTTTGTTTGCGCTAACCGTAGACGAGTCGTCTAACTCGAAGGTAACTATTTCATCTGGAACTAAATTGTCTAGTATAGGATCATAAGGAACGTAAATTTGCTCTTTGAACCTATTTTCTAAAGACTTAGGGTCTTTGATGTGAACATTACTTGCAAGTTTCGCTAACGCAGTTACACAAACTTTCATATCTTCCTTGGATTCCGAAATTATGTTGAAAAGAAAATTTAATGCGCCGCAGTCTATGAAGTATTTTTTCAGTGGTTTCTCTGTCCTGAAATAAACAAACAAATTGGTTAGGTATACATATCACAAATAACTTTCACAGAAATTAAAATCCTTTCAAAATAAAACAAATATATTGCGAATGTGTGGAAATGTAGGACCCAATATTTCTTACCTTACAATATATGGCAGTGTGATAGACAGAGTCTGCTGCATCGCAGGCGTTCCCTTCAAAAGCTGGTAACTAATTTCGCCAATACCGTAACTCGACTCGGCTAGTATCGTTAACTGTGCCAATAGTTTCGAACTTAATCGCAAAATCTGAAATCATAAATTCAGTTGATTATTACATCAGCTCATGGTTAACCTTTTATTTTGTTGTATATTAACGCTTCGTTATCAATCAACGTACCTGCTTGCATTGTTGACATTTGGTAGGCGGATGTTTGGAGGTGACCGACATGTTGTGCAATCTCAGCGCCAACCTGTGCTTCAGTATGCTCATAAGGCATAAGGCGTTGCTGAAAACGTCGTAATAAAATTACTAGTCGATCGTTTCACTTTACATCATAGATTCCCAAAGTGGGCTCTGCAGACCTAAAGAGGAGGGGGGGGGGGTAAGAGACTCAGAAAAAAAATGAAGAGCGTTGTGTGTTATATTATAGTGGTTTTTCAGTAGGTAAAAAAAACTAGGGCGCTAAAAAATATAATAAGTTTGGGAACCTCTGGTTTAGATCTTTAGATTAAAGAAGTAAAAATAAATTCCTTCATACCTACATTAAATAAATGCAAAATAGCTTAAGCTTAAATAATTTCTTTTTCAGACTAAGTAGGTCAAGAATAGTCAAGATCATAGGCTGCAGATATCAACTTCTAACAGTTGTTGATCATAATTTAAAAATTGATTCATCTATGTATAATTCAGTGACAGAATTCTTGTCTTCCCGTGTGGTGTTGGTAAGAGGTGACTAAAGAAACAGGTTTAGGTATGCTTTAGGCGACAGGCTAACAACCTGTCACTATTATACTACCTCTTCCATTTGTTTTCAAACCTAAAATTATGCTAATTGGCTGCGTAGCGTGAAATAGTCATAATCATGGTTTTCTCTATGTCACGTTTCGTGTGCTCTGCCTACCCCATTTGGGAACATTGGCGTGATTGTATGTATTGTAACTTTGTTTGGACATACCTTAAAACCCTAGCGAGTATGCGGGCAACCCTGCCCAGAGGCCGTTTGCACTTCTCCACATAGTCTAGGAGCGCGTTGAGGCACTCCCTTCCCGTCAGCAGTTCCAGGGTGTGGTTGGAGACAGGCTCTTCGCGGATGGCCCCGAGGCTCTTGCTGGCGCCGTGGGAGACGCGGAAGAGGAGCACCAGCACGCAGGCAATGCGGGACGACTTGGAGTTTGGCTCGATTTTACTGGCGCTTTCTGTAATGGAGGAGTTTTGATGAAAATTAGTCCTACTATTAGTATACGACCGATGCTTCGGCTTCGGCTTTGGCTTCGGCCACCTTCGGTCAAATCTTCGGCTTAAAGTTAGCCGAAGCTTTGGCCGAAGCCGAAGTGCAAGTTATCAAAATTTTAACTGAACGATGCGATGCAGAGCGCGGCACTAAGGATAAATAGGTTTAGACGACAGACTAGTATCCTGTCACTATTTAAGTGGCTTAGTCACAGTTTTGATTTTGTACAGCGCTCGGCGTTCAACTTGACCACAATCTTGGTTGCGATTGCGTTTACCGGCCGATAGGTCCATTATTTGACGTTAGCCGCCTGCACCGCGTTGCACACCCGTCTATTTAGGCCAAGTTGAATGCCGCGCACAGTAACATGGTATGTAAAGAGTTACCCGCGAGCGGCTCTATGTCGCGGCTGTCGTCGTCGTCCATGATCAGGTCGTCGAGCGAGTGCGCGACCTGCGCGGCGGCGAGCGCGCCCGCGCCGTCCTCGCCCTCCGGCTCGCTGCACACCGGCGAGTAGCGCCCCGACACCTCCGAGTCCGAACTGTCTGTAACACCAGAACCCAATAATCAATCTATGGATACTTTAGCTTACTAAGATAAGAAAAAATAAATTACATAATGTCATTATATCTCATTTTCCTATGTCGAAATGCCGGTCGCGGAGCAGAGCGAAGTTCGAGCCTTGACCCGCTGCTGTCACTTGCACACGTGCATCGCAATGTGCGAGCGTGAGGGCAATATTACTGCACGCGTGCGACAGAGATAGATAGTAGCGGGTCAACGCTCGGATTTCGCTGGGCTTCGCGACCGGACTTTAGTATGCTATACTATCTGTAGATTGAATTTTAGAATCGCCCGTAAGATAACAAGCGAGCTTGGAGGCTAAGATTACCAGATACAATACAGAAGTCAAGTGTGGCTGAGTCGTCGAACAAACCAATTAAATAATTTAAATCGAGTTTGAAGCCATAGGACATATCGTTCAAATACAAAACTGGATTTGATTTCCTCAACATTCAACATAAATACAATTTATCTTCACTAGATGTAAAGTCTACCACATTGCCTGTCAGTTCTGAAACGATTGACACAAGAGTTCTTAAAAATACTTCAATTTTCAGTTTAGAGCTCGGTATAGAATTTACTATCACAGTCAACATATTTAAGAACTTACCATCATCAACACTCAACGGTGAATTAGGCCCAGAGCTATTTGGACTCCACTGGTACTCCTTCCAATAAGGTGACCCCATACTGCTGCCTTCACCAGTGCTGACACCGGACTCTGGACTCCAATCCAGTCTGGACCGTTTGTTGGACGAGAACTGAGGGCTGAAGCCCGATTGGTTACCCTCAGAATATGGGGAGAGGGGACTCTGGGCCCGGTCAGGGCTCATCGCACTTCGAGACCCAAATCCGGCATTTGGTGGCCATTCTGGACTTTTCGGCTCCCAGTAGACTCCGGCCGACCAATCTTTTCTGGTCATTTTGATAAATGGGGTGTTCTGGAATATTTTTTGTTGGTTAAGAATAATTGCTGTTTACTTAATGATCAATGAACAAATGTGATTCTAAAACTGATATACGTAACTTTTACTTCTAGTTACTGCCATTTACTTACTATTCGTAAATAACGAAACATAAATGAGAAATAAAAAAAAATATTACTTAAATCTGTTGGTCTCATGAGTCGTCTAGTAAAAATGTGATATTCTAAGATGGATTGCCCAAAGTAAGTTAAAATTGCTATAAATATAACTTCTAACATCAACAAAGCATTTCTTTATGGCGCATCTTACGCATAAAACAGGACCTATAAACCTATGCAACTCCATTGCTCATCTTCTAACTTATGGCACAGAATAACAACAAAAAAAAATTGACAGTTCAATGCAGTTACGTACTTTTTTATATAGAGCAGGGCTTTGCGATCGGCTTCTTTTGAGGCCCTTCCGACGCGGCCGTCCGCTATCGTCGTCGCTCTGGCTCTCGTCCGACGCGTCGCTGTCCTCCGCATCAACAAAACCAACTATCATGTTATCTCTCTCAATAACCACCTTCAGTTCATCTTCGTTTTTAGAAGACGATGGTCTTCGACGTCTTAGGAATAGATTAGACTTCCCGTCATCTGTGCTGCCGCTTGGTCGCGCGGGTTTCAAGTCGCTGGCGTCTCCCACTTTGCAGCTTACTAGCGCTTCGCTCAGCTGTTGGGTGTTCTCCAAATTGTCATGTTCAAAGTCCATAGTGGCGACGTAAGTGGTGAGTTCATCGGTCAGGAGGTTTATGAGGCCCTTACTGACCAGGATTTGGAAAGCTAAAAGCAATTTAAAAAATTAAAATTAGTTGATGCATATGATATAATGTAAGTAAGACTTTGCCCAGCAGTGGGATATACTAAGCTAAAAAAAAGTTGATCATATTTGTCTTCACAGTAATTGACAAGGTTTCTTAGTATAAATTAGTGACAAAATCTCGGGCAAAATCCCGAATTAGGACGGCATCTCCGCACTATTTATCTGTACTACTAACAGTACTCTCTTCATATCATAAGAATTACGTCTAAAGACAAAATAACCCATATTATATGTTCCAATAAAAATTGAGAAAACCAAACACCTGAAATTATCATTTGCAATTTCAATATAAAAAAAAATACTAATCAGATTTTGTTCTAACTCACATTCACGTAACAAGAACTGCGTCTAAATGACCTACAGACCCGCAGACATGTTTCCAATAACACCCCATAATAACAACCAGATACTTCCTCACGGGTAAAATAAAAAGACAGTTTACACGTCTGACAAGATAACGTGACCTAGGCACTTACACGTATCATCGAAGATGTACTGCAGCAGCGCCCGCATGGCGTCGGGGCTGACGCGCGCGGCCGCCAGCAGCAGCGGCAGCCCGCCGCAGTGCCGCAGCCGCGAGCGGTTCACCGCCTCGCCGCTCAGCTGGGCCAGGGCCAAAGCGGCACCGGAGCTCTTTTGCCAGTATGATGCCTCTGTAACAGAGACCAGAGACCATGGGATTAGTATCAATTGGGGAAGGAATACTGACATGCTACTTTCTCTTTTGGGGGAAAAGGTCAAATAAAGAACCTGTTTTCAAAGCCCAGAAAAGCTGCATTAGAGAGATGCGTTTTTAAGGAGTTGAAAATCATAACAATATTGTCTCTCTTTATTTTTGAGTGTGTTATGTATGTGATTAATAATCCTAACAGGTTTACAAAAAATATGATGCCTCTAACAGAAATTAAAGAACACAGTATGGCCAAAACATGTGCATCAAACCAACTGGAACAGCATTAATGCACAAAAGTGTATTAACTTTGACTATTAAGTTCTATAGTAAACTTCCAACTGAATTAAAACTTTTACCCAAGTTGAAACGGAAGAAACAAACTGAGTCTAAATTAATGAAATTGCTTATTAATGCTTGTTATTATTCAATTAGTGATTATTTAAATGACAATTTGATTCCTTTTATTTTAAATACAATTCTAATTATACATTTGATGATATTAATGACATTGCTTATTAAAATGACAATTTTAATTCCTTTTATATTTAATACAATACTAATTATACATTTGATGAAATTAATGACATTGCTTATTAACAGTTGTAATTATTCAATTAGTAATTTTAATTCCTTTTATGTTTAATAAAATTATAATTATACATTTGATGAAATTAATAACATTGCTTATTAAAAGTTGTTATTATTCAATTAGTGATTATTTAAATGTCAATTTTGATTAATTTCATATATTACAATTCAAATTATAGCTCTCAAAACCTTTTTTTTAACATTCTTAGATTTTTCTGTAGTTTATTTGTTTCTTATTGATTTTGTATGCTTTCAGACAAAAGATAGAATTATGTCTCTATTTGATTATTGACTTTGATTTACATACATACATAACCGTCACGCCTTATTCCCTGCGGGGTAGGCAGAGACTTTGATTTACACTCATTGTTATTAGCCATTTTGCATGCACACATCACTATTAAATAAAAAAAATACATACCTGAGTTTTTTAGCAGCACCCTCACTAGACATTCCACCAGGCCAGCTGTGCCGAGGAGAGGCCGGCAGGATGACAAGTAGCACAGGTTCATGAGACATTTTAGTGCCACTGATTCATACGTCTTAGTTAAGGCTACCAGACATTGGTATCCCCTACCATCACCTTGTATCTGAAAGAATGAAGGAGATTTATCAAATAATTACAGTCCAAAGTTTTTTTTAATGCATTAAGCAATTAAAATCTACAACTTTATCTTAATAAGATAGAATGTATAATGGTAGAATATTAAACTCAATTGTTTACCTGCTCTGCACACAAAACAGAAGAATGAGTAGTGAAGTATCCCAAGCATTTCAGTATACCACATATCAATTCTTCTTGACTCTTCCTAAGTCCTTCACCCTCTTTAGACGGGTTGCAAGTCGACTTGATCACACCTGCTGCTTCGCACTCGGTTGTGAGCAGGATGGCTATACATCTCACAGCATTTAAGCTTAGCATCTCATCCCTTTTCTCTGGCACCATCCATAATTGCCTAAGAATGTTAATTACATGTAAGATCAGAGGTACTTGTAAAGTTGTGAATTTAGACATGTGTTTAATAAAGAAACTTCAAAATTACCTTATAGCCCTTACAGCCATTGTCAATGTAGGATATGAGGTATTCTTGTCTCTGCCTTCAATCAGAGTGATAAGTGCTGTTACTACCCCATGGTTGTGCAAACTCTCTGCATTGCTGGTCTTTTGAGCCAAATTTCCAATGACCCGGCATGCTCGGCCCACAATACTATCCCGGCAGACAGTTTTCAAGATTGAAATGAGAGGTCCAAAGTAATTTAGCTGTCCAACCTATATTTACAGAAATAGAAATAAAATCATTAAGAAAAATATAAAGACTGGTTTGTAAACAGGGTTTTTCCATATGCAACGAGGATAATCTTGACCAAATATTAACTCAATAAAAGCATAGCACTTACCGCTAAACTGCTTTCTTCTTCAAGACAACAGTTTCCTAGTATGCTTAGTGTTAAATCAAGAATTCTTTCATTGGGTTTCCGCAAGTGAGGCAGTAAATATTCTAATCCACCACAATCCCGAAAAAGTTGAATACCATTGTCATTTATTATAATTTTACTTCTAATTTTCAGCAAGGTATCTTGGACACGGCTCGACGACGTAGATTTCAACCCGTCTATTGTTGATTTAACATAATTATTATCCATTTTAAAACAAATAAATACACGAAAAAAAAATATTTTCACTGCAGCCCCATTTATTTTTCTTGAATGAAGTCTAGTCGACGATATTTCTACGTTTTGTTTCGATCATAGGTAATTGTTGATAATAGGTAAGGCAATTTTACAAACTATTTTTTAATCTGCTATGTAATTAATGTAATTAACTCTGCGGTTTGTCATAGATAAAAAATAGCAAAGAACATTAAAAATCAATAAAAAATCAATCCAAATGACCTAGCATATCCTAGACAAAGCACAGAAAATAAGTTGTTCTGCTGCACGTTTGATTTGACTGCACAATATTCCGTAAAATGAAACGGTATCTGAGCATTAAGTGTAGGAGTAGGAATAACCTCGTCATTGACATTGACAGTTTCCAAATCTGTAGATTATGGCGTGAGCATTGATTAAGCTATTTAAGTAACTATTTTAAGCGCTCGAGTTTTCCTAATAAAACTTGCAATCATTTCAACCATGAATGTTTTGACACCTAAGTGGGCATAGACTAGACAAAGATAAATTAGTAATGAAGACGATGTGACAGAAACATAATTGTGATAATTTTCTACTCGGAAAACCATTTTACTATAATTTTTGCCGATTAATTTGTAACATAAAATTGTCATGAAATCGTTTTGTGAGAGATGAGTGTCTTCGGGGATTTTCAGCGTGTGTGGGTGCAACGTTTTCCAGAGAGTGCTTTGCCAGCCGCCTGGGAGGAAGATGTCAGGGCCAATTTGGCTAAACACAAACAGAAAGTTGCGATTCTTAGAGAGGAGTTAGAAAAGGAGGAGTTCTATGTGGAGTATCTAGAGACTTTGCTGTCTGATGTTGAGAAGCATAAGGCCACATCTCAGGGGAGCAGAGGGGCGCCGCCCCCGGGGGCTGACGTGAGCGAACCTGGTGATAACGCGGCTGATAGCAAACAGGTAACCCTATATGCTAATCATTGTTGAGTAACTACATTACTAGACGATCATGTAAAGATAAATGGTGTCTATACATGCCTGATATTGTAGCCAAAGAACCTTTGTGTTGGTCAGTGCTTTTACAATAACACACCTATTATCCTTATCTAAGATTATTGTGTCATATCAATTCCATAACAAGGAAGGGTTATATTGCATTAAATGTGTACTGAGTTACTGGAATTGTGTTGCTTCATCATTGCATTATTGATGGGCTGGTGAGAATTGTTCTATTCCAATTTTTATCTTTATATTCATCACTAGAAATTGTCTTGCTTTTTAAATTAAATATTGAACAAAAATGGTAATACCTTCTCTTGTAGTTTAGTACATTGTCCCCTTTAAAAAAATATACAAAATCAATTGCATGAAATCTAGTAACTTCATTATGAAGACACAAATAACAGTTCATAAAATCCATATTCATTGAAGTCTAGTCTGTCCGACTGTTAATTGATAAATATTGATCATTAACAACTCATTGATTCATGAAGCATGCAGTAACAGTTATCTCAGTTACTTCACACTTGGAGTATTAAGTAGGTTTATGCTGCACCTCTGTTGATTAACATTGTTATAGGCTACTGTTTTTGTTGTACACTGTTTATTTATTTTTAATGTTTATTCTCTTTTCTTAGATATTTATATTAAACCTAAGTATTAATTAGTTAAGTTCAAATTATTTTCACAATTGCTTGTAATTTGGACTTAAAACTATGAAATTTCATATTTGCAATATTACTGTTAGTATGAATAAATATACTTAGTTAATGTAGACTTTTTACTTAGTTTTTTATGTTTTGGGGCAGCACATACAACAGACTTTTTGTGCGATCGAAACTGCGGCGCACAAAAAGTCTGCGTGGATTGTATGCATTGTGTGCCGGACATTATTCATGTTGTGTGCATTACTGCATACAATTCCATAGGTTCTATTTTCACAGACTAAAAAGTCCGTCACGGATAGTCTGTTGTCTGTGCACGGCTTTTAAGTGATTTGGCTGCTTGTGGACATAAATGTGGACGTAAATTAAAGCATACCTTTTTATTATTACCTTAAATTGTAATCTATACTTATAAATCAAGTTTATCTTAACATACATACATACAGTCACACCTGTATTCCCAAATGGGGTAGGAAGAACACACAAAACTCTACATAGACAAAGCAATGACTATTTCACATTTTGTGGCCACTTCTAGCATATATTAGCTAAACATGTTCTGGATTATGTTGAGAAATCAGTTTGAAATATACCAGGACAATTCTGGTTCACATATCAATGATCTATTTATGAAGCTACATAAAGACAGGACTTAACTCAACACCAATGTGTCTAGTTATTTTTTAACTTCAGTTAAAAAAAATAAAAATTGCATGTTATATCCCCTTGTGGTACCTGGTTTAGAGTAACACTTCTCCATTTCTTCCATAGATGTTGTAAGAGGTGACTGAGGAAATAGGTTAAGGTCTGTTTTAGGCAACAGCCTAGCAACCTGTCATTATTTTACCTACTTTATCTATTTTGAAACTTAAACTTATGCTATAATTGGCTTTGAAATGTGAAATAGTCATGGTTTATTCTGTGTAAAATTTATAGCTTCAAAGAATATTTTACTTAACATTTACATTTCACAGTATTTTATGACATCATCCACCTTCATATTATTTAAGCAGGAAATATAGTGGAAATAGTCCATAGGAACTGTACTAACCATATAGGGGTATAGGTGAGGCTTACCATCTAACTTTTTACACCTTTTAGCCATTGAGACTGTGTACCACCCTCACTAAAGCATTCTATAAGAATTTAAACTCTGAAAATAGTACATTTTTTTGAGCATTCATGTAAGAGTACCTGTGAAAGCTTTTTATAGGCTGTTTTTAACATTTCCCAATGAAGCATACATTGCATGGGTGAGTGGGCTTTTACCCTCTTAATATAACAGCCTACCTATATTGATTTATCCTTACCTACACTTTCTTATAGAAACCACACTTCAATAGGTATTGTGATATGGCTGAACTTGTTTAAATAACACCACAATTCACAAAGAGTGTTATCATTTTAATTAGTTAAATGGCCCTTAATGGATGACCCGCCTAAATTGCGCGTGTATCCGAAATTTTGCCAACCCACTACATCAATGGAATTAACTACCTACTCAATTTTAAGTGATTAATTTTCCAGTTTTCCTGTGGGTCAACCTATTCTATGGCAGTTACTATTGTGTGCCTTTGCCATAAATAATATGATTAAAGGCTTATACATTGAAAACTGCCCTTTTATTTCCTAAATATATTTATGGTGTAGTATGTATGTAGTGTCAGGTTTAGAATATCATCTCTCCATTTCTTCTGTGGATGTTGTAAGAAGCAACTAAGGAAATAAGTTTACATATGCTTTAGACAGCAGGCTAGCAAGCTGTGACTTTTGTACTTCTTTCATCTAGATTTAAATTGAAATTATGATAAAAGTGTCCTTAAGAGGAAATATGCCGGTCGAAGGAATTGAAAAATAGGTATTTGCTAAATCTATTGCTGTCGCGCCGTGACCTGCCCA